>JAMZAV010003048.1:0-147587 GCA_024449915.1 Sweltsa coloradensis
CAAACTACACTTTGCTGCCCTTTCCTTAAAAACCTAACATGTTGAAGAAGTTAACTGTGTATATTTTATTTGACTGGTTGTCATTTGAAAAATAAATTTAATAATTAACCTCAATTGCACACACAATCTATTGTTCCATTAATCTTGCACTTCACGAACTAAACCACCTTCAATGCTAAACTTGTGAATATGCCTAAGTATTACTATTACGGTAATAAAAAGGTTAAGACTTAAGAACAATTCACTCATTTCTAGATGCGATCCCTAACTTTACTCAAACGTTATTGTAGTAGAGACATATCAGACAAAACCTTTCAAATGTGCATTAATTAAAGAAGCTTTACAAACAATATTCACTTGTAGGGAATTGATTTGTATAGGTCAATGCCTCTAATGGTATAGCCAAAATGAACAAACCTACTGTCACAATTGCTAAGCATATCAGTGGTACAAAACATATAATCAATAGAGCTGCTTTACTACAGAAATAAAGTCACCTGCAAATCACCATGTGTCACATCACCATAAAGTGAAGCATAATCCTACCTAACCATCTTGTAAGCTAGTTTCTTGAAAAGAAACTAATAATAGGAACGGTTAACAGTTAACACATTTGTGATTTGCATTTGACCTTGAAATTTACAACCTGTGCATGTAAACAGCATCCGTGTATTTAAATTAAAATTGTTGGTTCCTGATCCGAATCCGATAAACAATTAAACATCAACTAGTACAAGATTATAAATCAATGATTGATATAATCGTTAATTAAGGTAGGCAGTGGGTGAAGATGCCATTAAATAGATTTATTTTTTATAGGCCTGTATGTAATTAACTAGGAAAACGCTTAAGAGGATGGGATAGTCGCGAAATTAAAATCACGCGAAATAACAGTTTTTTCGTGATATCTCGAGAACGATGCAAAATATCGAAAAACTGATTCTAGACCGAATCGTGGTTTTTGGATGAGCGTAGCGAAGATTCCATTTCACTACACTGGAGAAAAAAATCCGGATTTTTTTTTGGGGGGGATTTTTGTGTGTTTTTTAACACGATTCCGGCTAAACCAATACTCCAATTGCCATGAAATTTGATGGAGGCCTTCGAAATCTCTGAACTTAGAACTGCCACGTTTTTGAGCGCAATCGAAAAATTATTTCTCATGAAAATCGCAATTTTACGATTTTTTTCGATTTTTAAAACATTTCTTCGACTTATAACACCTACATTCTTTATCCGATTTCAATTATTTTTTCACAGAACCTTAATTTTATGAATTAAGATATTTGTGTGAAATTTGAGCGCAATCGAAAAATTATTTTCTATGAAAATATAAATTTTGCGAGTTTTTTCTTTTTTAAAACAATTTTTGACTTATAACACCTACATGCTTTATTTTACTGTAATGATTTTTTCACAGAACCTTAATTTTATGAATTTATATATTCGTGTGAAATTTGAGCGCAATCAAATAATTATTTCTTATAAAAATCACAATTTTTCAATTTTTTTCTTTTTTAAAAATTATGATTAATTAAAAAAAATTAAATTTAAGTTAATTTTTTATTTAAATTTAAATTGATTAAAAAAAATTCTTTGACTTAGTAATGATTTTTTCACAGAACAACAGAAAATCCGCATTACACATGGCAGCTCAATGCACCAATTACGCTCATCCAACAACGCGGCGGGACTTAAGCGTTTTCCAAGTGTTAGAACAATATAATGCAAGAAAAAATATTCAAATATAATAATTGGTGCGGTTTGTATTTAAGATATGCATTTAATTAATAAAAATTCTAATCAAAAACTTAATTACCGGTACCATCATATTATAATATTTTTTCTTGCATTATATTGTTCTAACAAAACCACATTTCGGACTGGAATCAGTTCTTAGATATTTTGCATCGTTCTCGTGATATTGCAAAAAAACTGTAATTTCGCGTGGTTTCAATTTCGCGACTATCCCATCCTCTTAAGTCCCGCCGCGTTGTTGGATGAGCGTAATTGGTGCATTGAGCTGCCATGTGTTATGCGGATTTTCTGTTGTTCTATGAAAAAATCATAACTAAGTTGAAAGATTTTTTAAAAATTAAATTAAATTAAACTAGGAAAACGCTTAAGTCCCGCCGCGTTGATGGATGAGCATTTTTGTAAGTTATTAGTTTGTTTAGGGACCACTTTTCCTTTGCAAGTGCTTTTTGAATGCATTGTAGGTGATTGTCGCCAAGTTTTTATTGTTACTTGTTAATTGTTATTATAAACCTAAAAAAAACTCATATTAAAAGCTTTATTTCTATAGATTCTGGCAAACTTTTTCAACTTTTTCTTTCAGAAAGCAATACATCACGAAAATATCGCACTAAAAATCTAAAAAAATTGTAAAAGTACGATATTCATGAGAAATATTTCTTCGATTGTACCCAAAAACGTGGCAGGTCTAAGTTCAAAGATTTCGAAGGTCTCCAAAAAATTTCATCGCAATTGGAGTATCGGTTTAGCTGGAATCGTGTTAACAAATACACAAAAATACAAACAGAAAAAACAAGAAAAACGGGAAAAAATCGTAAAATTGCGATTTTCATGAGAAATAATTTTTCGATTGCGCTCAAAAAGGTGGCAGTTCTAAGTTCAAAGATTTCAAAGGTCTCCAGAAAATTTCATCGCAATTGGAGTATCGGTTTAGCCGGAATCGTGTTAACAAACACACAAAAATACAAACAAAAACAAAAAAGAAAAACGAAAAAAATCGTAAAATTGCGATTTTCAAGAGAAATAATTTTTTATCAATTTTTCCTACGCTGCAGTTCTAAGTTCAGAGATTTCGAAGGTCTCCATAAAATTTCATCGCAATCGGAGTATCGGTTTGGCCGGAATCGTGTTCACAGACACACAAAAAAAAAAAAAAAAAACATTCCCGATTTTTTTCTCCAGTGTAGTGAAATGGTATCTTCGCTTTGCTCGCTACGCTCATCCAATAAAAAATTAACTTAAATTTAATTTTTTTTAAATTAATCGTAATATTAAAAAAGGAAAAAATCGTAATATTGAAATTTTCATAAGAAATAATTATTCGATTGCGCACAAATTTTACACGAATATATTAATTCATAAAATTAAGGTTCTGTGAAAAAATCATTACTATAGGATAAAGCATGTAGGTGTTATTTGTCAAAGAATTGTTTTAAAAAAGAAAAAACACGTAAAATTTTGATTTTCATAAAAAATAATTTTTTTGATTACGCTCAAATTTCACACAAATATCTCAATTCATAAAATTAAGGTCATGTTAAAAAATCATTAAAGTCGGATAAAGCATGTAGGTGTTATAAGTCGAAGAAATTGTTTAAAAATCGAAAAAAATCGTAAAATTGCGATTTTTATGAGAAATAATTTTCCGATTGCGCTCAAAAACGTGGCAGTTCTAAGTTCAGAGTTTTCGGAGGTCTCCAGAAAATTTCGTCGCAACTGGAGTATCGGTTTAGCCGGAATCGTGTTAACAAACACACAAAAATACAAAAAGAAAGAAAAAAAAAAACATTCCAGATTTTTTTCTCCAGTGTAGTGAAATGGAATCTTCACTACGCTCATCCAACTACTCCAATATTGATTTTTTGGTTTTACTTGTAGGCCTACACATTGAAAAGAATGTTACAAATGATGCTAATCAAATATCAATCAATTAGCCCAACAATAATTGTATTAAATTAATTTACCTAGAATCGTATCAATGGAGAATACATAATTCAATAATTCATTGTTATGCATCCCAAATACAAATACAAGTGTATTTGTGAGTGTTTTAAATGTGGCATGCTACTTTCATCCGTAGCTGAACTGGTTGTGCAATACTTTTATTGACAAGAGCAAAATGTAGGCATACCTACCATGCTGTAATTTCTTTTAAAAAATAGTTTAAAAAGATAAAAAGTAATTTGATTATTTCAATAAATATAGATTCCTAAATAGTTCACAGCAATATACTCATTCATAGATTATCCCAATCATGGTTGATCAAGATTCCGAATTTAAACAATGTGTACACCCAAATAAAAAGAAGAAAAAAACATTCCACTTGATAAGCATCTCCATAAATGATGTGCAATTAAAAGTCATGATCTAACGAATCAACAATAGCCATTGACAGAAGTATAATGGAATACATATTCATAACATTTTAGCTCCCATACACAATGTTGTGATTTTATAAAGATAAACATCCACTGCAACAAATTCAAACATAAGATATTAATAATTAATTCATAGTTAAATATTACTGTTTTGTACCATCGTTGTGAAAAGTGCTTTACAATCAAGCATTGGGAGTATGACATTAAATGTTGGTACATCCCCAATTAAATATGTAGACTGAAGTGGCCCAATAAAACCCTGATTAATTCTACCATCGATACTTCCCACACCCGATGCTGTTTACGTGAAAAGTTTTCCCAGAGAACGGACTGCACGTGTCAAGAATGCACGCCAACCCAAACATCAAGGACATAGATGGAGTACTAAGTGGCAATTTTTAACATACTATTTAAATACTAGCTGTTATTGTGGTAGCAACAAAATTGTGCTGTGTGTGCATCAAAGTCTTCAAAGTCCATACACAGATTGAGATTAGAGAAGTTAAAAATTGAAAGACAAAATTGATATTATAGTTTTACCGGTTCTACCATCCTACATTCAGCCCATGTCTTCTTTGCACTGAGGTGGATAATCCTGATTATTAAGTCTATCTATACTCTATATCAATAAAAAACATAATTTTTATTCATGGGACTAAGCAATTTGTGGTAGTGTGAAAATTTAGAATGACAAATTCTGTAAATAATTTTAAATAATGTGTAAACATTACAAATGAAGTGGTAATTTACAGTTCTTTGCAAATTAATGAAAAGCTAATCATATTGGGCTTATTAATAATTTACACAGCAATACGGTACATTACAATGAATTAATAGAGATGTTATCATGTTAAGCATAAAAAATTTAACCAAATTACTAATTTGCACAATAATGTTGACCACAGTAGCAATAGTTTTGTAATAAAATAAAAAGCTTCTTCAGTAATCCATCCAATAACAAGTGATATATGGGGGCATGGTTGGCACTATGTAAGCAGCTTGGAAACAGGTGACTTCGTGGTACATTGAACTGGGAGGTATCTGTACCATTCTGTCTTGAATAGCTTATAAAATTTAATAACTCAAGGTCACAAGCTACTTAAATGTATTTAAGATCAGCTGTCAGTGTCACCTATCTGTACCTTTCACCCAACTGAAACACGTTTATCCCTGTTCGTAGATTAATTATTATCCTAGCCATTTGCGCCTCACCTATACCTATGTTGATGCAAACTTTTATAATAGCAGGTAGTACCTCTACTCAGGCTGAGGGATAAAAGACTTGGTCGAAACGTATCGCCTATTTGTGTCTGTGCAACTCACCAAACATTTTAAAGGTAAACCGTCGTCCTTCTGTACCTTTCTCCCCACTAGAAAATGTTTATTTATGTTCTGAGTTAAATTAATTAATTTATTACGTATAGCTTTCAATACAAAATATCTGTGTCTGAAAGCTTGCAAACAATTGGTAAAAATTAGCTTTTGAATTTTACTTGAAACATCAGCACGTGTCACTCCTTCGTCTCGGTTTTAGAAGCTACTACGTACCGGTATATAATAATCTACAAAAATAGAAGCCTGTAGCTTACACAAGAAAATAGGCAGCTACAAATTTATCCCACCATCCCACCGTTGACAATTCTCATGGAAAGTTGTTTCCGAGTCTTTCTGAGAATCTTTCTAAGATAGAGTCCTCTTAAAACAGAGCAAATTCACCGAAGGCTAAAATTTTTAAGGCAAATTTGTCTAAAAACAAAGAGGGTAGGTTAGGCCCAAGTAAGGTTAAAGGGCACATTAACAAAAATGAATTTCAATTTGTATTTTAAATAATTCAGGAGCTTTATTTTAAACCCCAAAAATTTATATTTTAGGGGCTACCTTAAGTATGAAATGTTCACTTGCCTAGGCAAATTAGGAGCAACCAGTAACTTTCCACCCCTGCTTGAAAACCATGAAGCAATTATGTCAAGACTCAAGATCATTTTAATTTTCACGTGTTGATAAGTATTAAATGGCAAAGTCTGAAGAAGTATCGTAATTCAATTGAAAATGTCACTTTGCTTCCAAGCTGCTTTAAAAGGCAGGTAGGGGTTAGTTAAGTTATATCCGAGTAGGTACGGTAGGGGGGGTACAAGGGATAAGAATAAGAACAGCTTTAAAAATATGTTTTGTACCACTGACACACACCACACCAACTACCATAATATTATATTAATTAACACAGTTTCAAGCCACAGTTCACATGTAAGTACCGGTACTACATAGTACCTACGTAGTATGTTATGTTTCAGACAAGCACAATTAAAGGGCCTATTAGTAGAACCCTAAAAAAAAAATTTTACTCCATATTCTAAAGGCTAGCACAATACTAAGTTAAAGATGCAGGCGGCAGAGATATTCCTGAGGAGCACAGTGGGGAAGTCACGGAAATGAATTGAATTTAGAAACACGGACATTAGACAAATTCTGGGTTTAGAGAAGTTAAGTGGCGAGATGGGAAGGGCACGGTAGAGATGGCTTGGATATAAGAAACAAATAGTGGAAGACAGGATGCTTAAGAGAATGTATGAAAGAAGAAGAGGCCGAAGAAGAGATGGATGGTTGGATGGATGGATGGATGGATGGATGGATGGATGGATGAAATGACCTTTAAAAAAATTATATAGGCCTACAAAGTACATTTGTGATTTGACAGGAATTTCTTTAACTTCCTCATTTTTTGTTTTCCAAATGTAAAACAGCATAACCCTTAGAAAATTATCTTCAAACTGTGCACAAATCGTCACTCAAATACGCAAAAATATGCACCCCAAAATTAGGTAGGCTTACACCTCTTCTTGATAATCAGCTTATTTTGTCTAAATCACATCCCAAATTACAAAAACAAAATGTACAGAAGTATGTTGCCAACTGGCAATCTAACAACCAATATTTTTTTCTGATGAAAATCCTCCAAGGTCACGGGGCCTATAGATCGTAGCAACTTGCAATATTATTAGTATTGTTTTTTGCTGTTGGGAGGTAGGCCTATTGCCTGGCCAAGCTTCAAACCTCGACATGACAATTTTGTATGCTAAGTAGATTTGATATGGAACTGATACCCAACCGAAAACCTGAGGTAATTTTTTTCAAATTGACCGTCTATCCACACCATATTTAAGTTTATAATTGATTCCCATTTAGACGACACAAACTCAACCTAAGTTATGTGTAAGAGATAACCATCTAGGCCTAGGCTAGCACTCATCCAGCCCATGCTTTACAAGTGGGATGTGGTAAGGTAAATTAGTGAAGCATCGGAATAAATTATTTCTTAAACCTTTGATTTGAATTATGGCAGAAGTAAACACAACTATCTTATGAACTGTGGCATGAGCTAGTGTACAGGGAAGGAACTAATATGACATTGTTTAGTCATGACTACCAACTCGATAACATTGTTAACACTGCTTGCCACTCTCCGATAATGATAAAATCAACGGAATACTTTCCGTGAAGATTGACAACAATAAACACAATACAACAAAATTAATTAGGTGTAGGGCTGTGCGAGTACCAAAAATTTTAAGTCGAGTATTTAAAAACTCGAAGCCGATTCCTCAATTGCGGTACCTAATGTAGTTTAGTGGTCGATCGAGCCGCCGTCACCGGCACATTGCAGTTATAAAGTTCGCCAAAAAAAGCGCTGTAAGTCTTTCGTTATCGAGAAGTCGAAATTGCTCGCAAAGCGATATATTTTCAATATATTAACTTTCCACAGAACTTGTAAAATCTTAAAATGGCGGATTTTTACCGGCGTGGGCTGAACGGGGTCTGGGGCGAGCCCCAGCCGCCGGTGTTGAATTTTTTTTGGACCTTACATTGTTCGTGGAAGGGCTTAAAATGCATTTCAGGGTTATTGTTTGATCAAAGAAGCACATCTGTTTATTCGAAACATTATACTACCCTCACTATAGTCACTGTGGTCAGCTTTTTCCCATGTCCATACCATATGAAATCTGAAAAATAACTAAAAACAAGGTAGTCGTTGTTTGTGCGCTCTGTTGTTGTGCTATCGCATTCGTCAATCTTGACGATTCGTTTTCCAAACCAGTGTACTATACACACTAAAAACATCATACTGCGAGGCATGGCATTCACGTGCAGCACTGAAGGGTCAATGTTTGTGCGATGTCTAACACTAAGAGGCTACGTTTGCCGCTACTTGCGCGGGCTGTAATAAGAAACCTAAACTACCCAAATTTAAATGAAACAATACCCTAGAGTATACTCAAAGCTAGAGTGGCGGGCAGCAACATGCATCAAATAAATAAATACTGTAAGGCCCGCGGCCCGCAAAAATCAAATCTTACATAATTAGTAAATTAATGTTTTTTGAAGATTTTTTCAATGATTTCGTTTTTTCCGGAATACCGGACATTTCACTACTTTTGCGAAATTCCTGGAGGACATATTTTCAAGTCAAAAAAAGAGGAAATGTCCGGGAAATCCCGGACGTCTGGTAACCCTAGGCCTACCTATTGTCATCAGGTTTGGCTATGACAGTTGCATTGCCCCCATTGCCCCAATCGGAAAGTGATGTTGATTGTTGGTGTTGGTTGGTTAGGCCTAGGCCTTAGATCTAGCCTCCCCCTAAAACGTTTTCCACACATGATTAAAATACGTCTGGAGATGACTTTTCCAAAATGTCTAGTTTTTGAGCTTGCACTCGGAAAATGCGTGGAAGGTGAATTTCTTAAACATTTTTCATTATATGTAAGGCTCAATCCAATATTAGTTTTGTCTTGTTTGATCTCAAATCTTGTTCTAAATTCAAACAAGATTTCTCATTTCTGCTTGATCTTGCTAGAATTTTAAAATCTAAGTCCTACTTAAGATTCGGAATCGGATTCGAAATTGAGTAATTTTTAGGATTCGGAATCAAACTGACTCGAAATAAAAATGAAGAATCACACAGCCCTAATTACGTGGGATGTCTGCTTTCTTTATTTATAATAATTTTTACTGCACAATGGCAACGAGGAATCTGACTCGTGACTTGTCTACTACAAACTATTTTCTGATTGCACAAGTTATTCAAGCTCTAGAGCATACAGCAGTTATAGACAAGGGAAAACATTTTGAGGCATGCCGTATGGTATTATGTAACTCAATGCTTTTAGTTGAGATACAATACCAAAATTAAATAAATAGCCTAGTAAGCGGTCTATATTCTCATTTACAGTGTTAACAATAATATCGAATTTGTTGTCTTGCTGACAAAATTATCTTAGCAAGATGATAAAGATAATCAGCAACTACAGGACCTAATCATAATAAGTGGCATGTGCTGACTCACCCAATCCACCGCAGCAGCGTAGTAGATCAGACGACAAAGCTGCTTGCAAGACTGCTATCCCACGACGTTCCTTAAAGACTTGCAGGGCAGTGGGGTAAATCTTCTGAAGTGTCATCACTTCTCGTCACTCGCCCCAGGGTGCAACGTCATATCAATCTAATCATTCCCTAAAAGAACGATTTTGTATGAGAAATATTTATTCGATTATACCCAATCCAAAATCATAACATAGGCCTATCAAAGTTTATTTGATTTAGAATGTTCCCGTAGTTTCATCAAGATCGGAGAAGCCGTTTGCCTGGTGGAGAGCCAAAAATCACAGAAAAATCGTTTGCCTACTAAGAATAGATTTTTTTTTTGTAAAAGTATGATATTCAAGAGAAATATTTCTCCAATTGTACCCGAAAATATGGCAGGTCTAAGTTCAGAGATTTTAAAGGTCCACTAAAAATTTCAGCGCGATCGGAGAAGCCGTTTAAAAACAAAAACAAAAAACACAAGCTTCTTTTCTCAAGGTAGGCCTACAAATCAAAATTGAAGTCTGTTGCCCTCATCCAATAAACATAGTAGGCCTACCTACATGCAAATGTGAAGGCCTTTGTGAGGATTAAGAATTGGCATGAAGACTTTTCAATAAAACTTAAAAATATATAAAACAAAACTCTTAAGTGCAAGGAGCACTTGTGGGAGAACCAACTACATGTGCCGTGTTAGTTTCACGTGCTTCAGCAAGGCTCTTCGCGGCACGAGATTTCTACATAGATTTTAAGTGTTTTAGCAAAATATTTGCTAGCGTCAACGCCGCTTCTTGTTGTTGAATGTAACAAGGATAAACAATAAATAAATAAAAACTAGCTTTTTTGTAAGTTTTTAGTTTGCGGAAGACCACTTTTCCTTTGCAAGAGCTTTTTGAATGCATTGTAGGTGATTGTTGTCAAGTTTCTATTGTTACTTGTTATTATAAACCTCAAAAATCTCATTTTAAAACCTTTATTCTATGGATTCTGGCTAACTTTTTGAACTTTTTCTCTCATAAAGCAATTCATAACCATTATCTTAATGTACATGTAAAATATGAACGTTGTAGCCCTACCCATTTGGTCAGAATCGGCCTAAATGTCACGAAAATATTGCACTAAAAATAAAAAAAAAACGTAAAAGTACGATATATTCAGGAAAAATATTTCTTTGATTGTACCCAAAAACAATACACCTCTAAGTTCAGAGATTTCGAAGGTCCCCTCCAATTTTCATCAAGATCGGATAATGCTGTTTGCCTGGTAGAGAGCAAACAAACAGACAAAAATACAAACAAACAAAAAACAAAAAAACAAAAAAAAACATTGGAGCTAAATTTTTTGAGGGGTCAGTGAAATTGAAGTCTTCACTTCACTCATCCAATAAAACGAATCTAAGATACCCAGGGTTGAGTTATTTTGCCCAGCATGACAAAAAAATGGCAGGGTTTTTAACCAAAAGCCCACTTTTAAAAAAAAGTACAAAGTGGGTTTTTGAGCAGAAAGTAGTAGGCCTACTTAGGCCTAAGGAAAAAATTAATATTATTTCTTTAATATTTTACTCAAGGTATTACAAGAAACAAAGTATAAAAACAGACATTATCACATTATTTAAACTTTAAATTTCCAACCCCCACCCCCCACCCCCCAACCCTGCCCCCCAAAAAACAGATTTTCTCAACCATGAAGATATTTTGTCAACCTAGAACTTTTAACTCAAAATTGGAATTAAATTTTAAAGAAAATAGGCCCATCAAGATTTAAACTTATAATCTGAAACTGGGGACCTATTTAAAAAACTGGTTTTGGATTTGCATGTGGATAATTTGGTCAGGCCTATCTGAGATTGAGATATCTGAGCTTTGGAAATGGTAGTTGTGAGCAATTTAAAATTTTGAAATACACATGAGTCACATGACTGATACAGAAAGCACAATGAATGTGACTACTGACTACTGTACTTACTGTTAAGTATTTGGATCCCAACCAATGTACTCGGATGTTCATGCGCTGTAGACAGTTAGAGTAGCCTTCTATGTTGAACCAAGCTAGACAAAGTATGGAAATAGACACAAATACATACACATCAAACAACACACAAAACATGGTTTCTTGTGGCCAGAGAATCAATTTTCAATCAAGAATTTCAGTCTGTTTCTGCCAACAATACTTTAGAGAAGAAAATCAAATGTTTATCGGATCTTGAATGTATAACACACTTCACTTCACTTCACTTCGCAGTACCGTATGAAACAAGCTTAAAACAATTTGGTAGAAAATGAATGGACATAAGACATATTTAACGCAATAATAGGTAAGTCATTCATGAGAGAAATCTGAGATAAGATATCAATCAACTTTCTAATTTGACTTACGGCAACAAATGTGTTTAAATGAGAACCACCTACTAAAATGTTTGTCGGCTTGGAAACCCCTAATATTTATTTTTAACACTGTTAAGTTGTCTTCTTGTGAAGATGTCGGTGACCTTGGGTTTCTGAAACAAAGAGAAATGTCAATTAAAAAATAATTCAATCTAGATTACAGTTCTAGATTTTAAGGCCTACCATAGGGTACCAGACGTCAGTGTTGGGGAAGGAACTTTTAAAAAGAATGCGTTCTTTTTTTGTGAACTTTTCAGTGAACTTATTCTTTTTTTAAATGAATGAACTTGAATTTTTAAAAGTTCTTTCCGAGAACGAACTTTTCAGTAGAAAGTTCATTTGAAAGTTCTTTCCGTGCGTCGAGCAGCAGTCGACGCTTTAAAGCAATAACAAATCATTGCTCCATCGTAGGCCTAAGTATCTGCCATAATTTTACAAGCTGGTCGACGAGAATGTAGTACAAACCATCAACACGATCAAAGACCGCTCAAAACTTTCGTAAGACTCAAACTCGCGAGTAGTTTGGTACTCGAACACCTCTCATGTTTTTCCTCATGTTTTTCTTCATTTTACGCCAGCCTTTAATAAAATAGTGATTTTTTTTACAAAAGAATTTAGTTCATATTTTAGACGAACTTGAACTTTTCAAAATTTTAGGTTATAAAAGAACTTGAACTTTTTAAAAGTTCATTATTTGAGCTGTGAACTGAACTTTTAAAAAGTTCATTTAAAAAAAGAACTGACCCAACACTGCCAGACGTCCTGGTTTTCCCAGGACAGTCCTGGTTTTCAGGTACCTGTCCCGGTGTCCCGAGAGACACCACCCGGGACGGGTAATTGTCCCGGTTTTCCCAAATCAGATGGTTTTATTAATTTTACTGTCATTTTTTTGGATTTCAAAATACTGTACTATCTTATTTCATTTTGTAATATTAATATGTACGTAGTAATACGACGCGTCACTTTGAAGTTTTCAACATCATTGCACCTTCTTTTGTTCTGCCTATTAGTGTGGCTCCAGTTTTGCTCGCGCCATTGCCTCAAGGCCAAGCCGCCAAGCAAGGCGAGCCGCCAACCCGATGCACTCCTCATTGCTGCCGGCTGGCACGTGTCGTGGAGTGATTGCTTGGTTTTAGTTGTAATTGTATGGAATGTTTTGTTTGTTTGGATTAAGGACGCGTCAACCTTTAGGTCATAATGCACCACTCTAGCCTAAGGGGGATGGGATGGGCCCATGCTGGTCAGAACCAGCCACGGGTAAGGGGAGGAAGGGGGATTTCTCACGTCGCGGTCGTCATCGTCTGAGTCATCGTTCGTTGTGTCACTGTCATCGTCGCCGGGGGGTCCTCACGGGAAGGGGGCAAGGTCCCCGACGACGATTGCCAGAGCTCGCCTCTAGGTTCGGGGAGTAATATACTTCCCGCTTACTAGCTGATGTTTGCGAGGTGGACTTTTTCTCTTGAATCGCCTTTCACGATTAGCAGAGCCATGCTCTGGGCCAATTCTACCCCGGGCACAGTAGTCCTATCGGTCGGGTGGGTAGGACTAGGCATTCTTCGGCAGTCAGTTGGTCATAAAAATTGGAGCAGTGTAGTGGCTTGTCAAACTGAGAGATTTGTGTTGATCTGTGTTGTGTTTTTTTTTTACGGTTTGAGTGTTTGTGTTTGTCATCCGAGTGTAAAATGGGAAGCGAAGGTGTGTGTTCAATGACAATTTGCAAAAGAGCTATCCTTTTATTAAAAATTCTCATCTAGATAACAAAGTGCAATACACTATTTGCAAGGGTGTATTTTCAATAGATTTAAAAAACAACAGTTCCATAGATCCTTGTCAATTATTACGACAAGTATTTCATGCCTTCCTTGCTCAGATCCCCCTAAAAGCTATCTGGACACAGTGGCGTAGGAACTATTCTTTTAGTGGGGAGGGTCACACTCAAGTTTACTACGAGGTTGGGTGGACAAACCTGGGTCTGGGGCAAAGCCCCAGCCACCGGAGGCTTTTTCGCCGTATGCGAGATTTTTTTCAAAAGGTGCCCTTGATAGGTGGCCTAAAACACGTTTTCAGGCGAATTTTAATTATGAATAAGGGTTACATTTGAAGCTAATATTGCATTGAAGATTGATTACCTGACGAAAATCGGTCGACAGTCTGCTTGGGAGTGAAAACATTGCACACAAAATATAATGAATATTAGTCTAAAATCAGATGGCTAGTCTAGTCTCGCAAATCACTCTTTCTAAAAAAATGTTAACAAAAACCTTCCTTTTTTTTGCAAGCCCGACTGTAGTAAGAATCCTAAAAATCCCCCAAAAAGCCATTAGCTAGAACATGACACCCATACCTGGCTTGAGTCCCCCACTGGGGGGGTCAAGCCAACAAGTGGGGGGGGAGTTTCCCCCCCATCCCCCCGTTCCTACGCCCCTGTCTGGACAGAAATACCCCAAAAATATTTCGCCTCTGGCGGCTGGGGCTTTGCCCCAGACCCAGGATAGCCCACGTAAGTCCATACTGATAATTATGTCGAGGTGTCCCGGTTTTTCGTTTTTTAAATATGGTCACCCTAGCCTACCAGTACTGGTACCCTAAGTTATCTGATTGGTAGCATAGCCATTCGATGATACCAGTAGGGCCTAGTATTGTGATCATGATTAGGCCTAAAATTCAACACTTTTTAGATAAAACTGAATGTATTTTAACTAAATTATAAAAAACAAATAAACAATTAGTAATTCTAGGAGACTTCAATGTGAATGTCTCAGCTGATAGCAAAGACCCTAATAAAGAAATGCTAGCTAATCTTCTTGACTCTTATAACATGATGCTCAATAAAATTGCTCACCATAAAAGATACAACTAGAATTGATCCATGGTGGCAAACTTCAACGATCATTGATAGTATAGCAACTGACACTACATTACCATTCAACTCCCGAGTAATTGACTTTGGAATTGCTGACCACAATGCCCAAGAAATTGCAATACAGTATAATCATTATCAGCTACCTATACCAACCAAAATTATATGTGTTGTAAATGAGAACTCTTTAAATAATCTAGCTGAAAGCTTAGAAGGAGAAAATTGGGAATGTGTAACAGTTTCAGAGACAGCAGATGATAAGTATGATGCATTTTCAAATAAAGGTACTTGTTCATTAACGGGACCCCCCTCAATTTTTTGTTAATTGATCCCCCCATCGTCGTTTTTTTTACTTGTTTCTGTTTACAATAAATAATTACAACTTGCGAGGAGTTGAATATGACCCAAACAGTGAACTTGACTCACACGTTCAACGTGACTCAGGCGAGTACAGTCCATTGGAACGCGTAGGCCTACATGAGAGCAGTCGTCGCCGTGCAGCTGACATTGACGTTCACGGACACCAAATGAACCTTCAAAACCTTTAACGTCGCTATTTTAAATGAAAGTACTTTTCCATTGAAAGTCCTTTATATTAAAATCGCGACGTTAAAGGTTTTGTAGTGTTAAGTACCTATGTTGGCGTAGGCCGTGTCACTCCTGGCGCAAAGTTTGTAGCCGGAAAGGATGTTTTTGAGGCTTTGTTCGGAATAATTGTGTTTTCCTGGCCTCCCGAAACTCAGATGGAGTAGATGTAGTAGTAGTTATGATTGTCTAATGAAATGTTTTTACTGAATTTTTACATTTTTTGGAGGGGGTCCAGCTAATGAACAAGTACCCAAATAAATTACTTTACTATTTTAATAAAAATTGCCCACTAAAACAAATAGGCCTACAAAATAAAACAACCTACAAATTGCAAAATTGGATAACTAACGGTATTAAAGTCTGAAGTGCTAATAAAAGGAGCCTTTTATACATTAACTCACAGTTCCCAAATGTGCCATTCCTAAAAACATATATCAAATCATATTTAAATATTTACAAAAGAGTTCTTAAAAATGCAAAAAGTAACCAAATAAGAGAAACCATATCAACTTCAGACAATAAGTCAAAATCAATTTGGAAAATAATAAATGAAGAAATAAATCGTAAGCCAAAAAAGCCTCATGATAATATATCTCTTCTCGACAATAATACATTAATTGAAGATCCCAACGTAGTTGCCACAACATTGAATAAATATTTTACGAGTGAAGCTTCTTACCTGACAAATAATATAACACTACTAGAACTTATCCAAATAATCCAAATCATAATTTCCAAACTTACTTATCAAAGTCAAACAAAAGCCCAATTAACTCCCTATATATGTATGAAACAAACCCTAAAGAAATAAAAGATATTGTACTTAAAGCCAAAGCACTCTGCAGGTATTGATGATTTGTCTTATAGTTATAAAAAAATGTATAAATGAACTAGCTGAACCTTTATCCGACATTTCAATACTTGCTTAGAAGATGGTGTTTTTCCTAAGGCATTAAAAATATCAAAAATTATACCAATATTTAAAAAAGAAAGTAAACTCATTGCAAGTAACTATAGACCTTTTTTTTTTTTGCCAATACCAGAAACTTGCACGTTGTACATTGTTCCCCGCAGAGCGGCTAAGGGTGAAAGTGCAAGATCTTTCCTATCAGGAGCACACTTTGGTGATCTTGCTTCACCCCCTTTGCCAACAGCACGTGGTGTTCCCAAGTGGTCACCCACTCAAGTACCGACCACGCCCGATGTTGCTTAACTTCGGTGATCTATCGAGAACCGGTGTATTCAACATGGCAAGGCCCTTCCAACTTTGATATTCAACCGAGTGATCGCTTTCTTCGATGAATATAATATCATAACAGAGAGACAATATGGCTTTAGACGAGACAAATCAACAAGTGACACAATTAGTAGATTTCTAAAAACTATTGTTGAAGCAGTCGACTCAAACATACCAACATTGGGCATATTTTGTGATCTAACAAAAGCGTTTGACTGTGTTGATCACAAAATATTGCTGGACAAGTTAGAGTACTAATGGTATACGTGGGAATGCATTGAAACTCTTAACATCTTACCTGACCGACCGACTACAATGCGTAGTACTGACTGATCTTAAGAACAACAAATTTACAAATATTTAATCAGAATTTGAAAAGGTTATTTATGGAGTTCCACAAGGATCGATCCTTGGGCCCCTATTCTTCATTATCTTTGTTAACGACCTAGGGTACCTGACAATATTGATGATGCCGAGTTGTTTGCTGATGACTTTACTACTAGCGTAACGGCTGCGGATACAGTTTTACTTAAAGAAAAGGGAGAAAAAAGACTTACTGAGTCTATTGAATGGTTTACAATGAACAAACTATTGCTTAACTCTCTAAAAACTAACTTTATCCAGTTCCATTGAATTCAAAAAAAGTAAATCACTAAACTTCATACATTGCCTTGCAAATTCAAATGACAAATCAGTTTTTAAACTCAGTTGAACAAACAAACTTTTTAGGCCTAACAATAGATCAAAACTTAACATGGCATGCTCACATTAAGACACTGATAAAAAAAACTCAGCTCTGCTTGTTTTGCAATTAAAAGCATCAAACATGCCGCATAGTATTTATACAATATAGGCGAGTGTACCGTACTCTATTATCTGTGATATAGGCCTACATATACTATTTAGTATTTTGTAAACTTCATTAAGTTTAATACTTGTGTAAAAAAAACTAAAATGGACTACACGGTGAAAAAAAACTGTAACTATTGTTACAGTATTTGTTGTTGTCCAAAATAAATTGAAATTGAAAATTGAAATGAATTCATTATTGGTGTTGTACCCTTGTTCAATAAATTAATACAATTTTAAAATACAGTGCAGTACCGGTACCTAAATAAAATCATTTTATTGATAATTATTATATAGGCCTAATATTTAATACAATTCAGAAGTTAAAAAATCCATTTTGATATCGGGGTTCGAACCCGAGTCTCCCACATTCCAGGTAGGCACATTAGCCAACTCGACCACCGAGACGGTAACTTTTAAGGCACCTACCTGGAATGTGGGAGACTCGGGTTCGAACCCCGATCAGGATGGATTTTTTAACTTCTGAATTGTATTAAATATTAACAATTCCACCTACAGGAGTGTGTCCCGACTAACCAAATCAAGAAACTATTGAATGTCACAAAATATAGGCCTAACACAAATATTAATATCACTCCAAGTCCTAACTCACTTACCATTAGGTTATGGAAAAAGTTTCATTTTAACAGCACAGACGACTCTCGAGGTTCGGGTAGATTGAAGAATGGCTGCAAACAGGAACTGTCAATCAGCCTGCAATTAATAAAGAGCAGGCAATAAGGAGTACTTATAAGTATAGGCCTAGGCCCTATAGTGAGTTTTCTTCTTCAATGCATGGAAAGTAAACAGTTGCTCAATATAAAACGTTCTACCTAACTAAATTAAAATATTATTAGCGACCGGTACCTACTATCAGGGGTTGAAAAATACCAGGCGCCAGGTCGCCTAGAATTAAGGCCCTGGCGACTTACTAAATGTCAACAAAAATTCTTAAAAAAAAAAAAACGTTTTTTTTTTTTTTTTTTTTAGAACGGAGATGCAAGCAATCGAAATTAACACACAAAAACATCAACAATTTAGATAATTAACCCTGATGTGACCAGTGGCGGTTTTTACAGTGTGCAAGGTGTGACAATTGCACACTGATCAATCAGGAAAAACAAAAAAAAAAAAGTCGGTCAGTCGACATCAAAATGCATATGCATAGACTTATATGTAACTACCATGCATGTAAATAGGTAGGTAGCATAATATTTGTATCAATTATCACTTAGTGTTACAATTGTTTCTTAACCCTTGTCTACATTTATTCAGCTGTAAGTTATAAGTTTTTTTTTTTTTTTTCTTTCTTAAATACAGCACATAGGTAACTGGAAACAATGAGGATAATACTCATTACTCACTACCAATAACTACATAGGATATTATAACTTAGGAATAATTTATAAGTCTCCATAGGCCTAAAAAAAAAAAAAAATGCTTTATGTCATGCCTAGGCCAATTGGCCTAAATTCACATATATACTCATTTCAGATTTCTACTGACTTTTGTACTTTAATTTAATTTCTTAAATATATTAGAGTAGCTCAATTTAGTTCATACTTTATAGTGTCTTAAAAAATGTTTGCAAATCCTTAAATTTCATATTTCATGTATCTTGGCTTGCTTCACCTCTCACCGTTTGTAATCCATTGCTGAAAAGCCCCCTAAAGCGAGCCGCTAGCCTCATTGGGGGCTTGACCAATAATTGTAAAATGTGAATTTTAACATGCAATCTTCTTCTTTTCATATGCAACAATTGGGACATTATTCATGTCATCAGTGTTTTTCTATTTAGCCAGTAGAGATAGGACTCCTGTTCGCTCCGACCCCATGCCATTTGGCATTTTGTCGCGTTCAAGCTTTATATATGTACTTTGAAAAAGATGTTTCCTGTCTTGTTCCCCAGCTCCACACATCCGACAGACACTAGATTAAAAAAATTCCAAATCTATGGAGGTGCTTTCCGAGTAGGTCGTGTCCTGTTTGAAGCCGGAATTGACCCTGTCTCTATTTTTCTCCCTGTAGCACTTACGTTTACCAGTCGGCCTCATTCTAGTGTAATTTTCCCCACAGTTTATTCTGCCCCTCTCTTGCCATTCCTTTACGGACTGCTTTGTCGGTCGACGCATGCAGGTGAGATTTGAGAGATTTATGTGACATTTTTTTTACTTTCTTGTTGTTTTTTGCTACCTTTTTTGGCTAGGTAGTCGGCCTTCTCATTACCATATATGCCACAGGGGGCCCGGTATCCATTGTAGCACAATTTTGTTCCCATCATTCATGATCGTAGAATCTGTAGTTTACATTGTCAAATTTTCCCGGGTTCTGTTTCCTCCCTATTTGCAATGGCTGCAATGGCAGTTTTGGGGAGTCGGATAGGATCACAATTTTCCGGGTTTTTCAGATTTTGATAGTTTCAATAGTGCTTCAACTATTGCTCGGATTTCTCCATCATAATTGCTTCCATTAGCACCAGCTGGGTAGGAAGCCTCAAATTCTCGGCTGTATTCCCCTGCGCCCGCATTTCCTTCCCCTGGGGATGCTGATCCATCTGAAATACAGATGTAGCCATTCATTTTCTGGGTATTTCTGGCGAATGTATGCCAATGTCAATTTCTTTAGTTGAAACCAATGAGTGGTTGTTTTCTTACCGTCGATGTCAGGTATTGTCAATGCATGTGGATTTCTAACAATGCAACATTTATGTTTGGTGGTAGGAGGTCTTGTCTATTGTTAATTGCCTCATTCCCAAATTTAAATGCTCATTTATTTGTCGTGCCTCGTTATGAATGTTACATGGGTTTTATGTTTTTCAACATGGTTCTTTACCCCAGTAGTTCTGATCCAGTCTTACCAGTTTTTCATATAGGATCCCTGCAGCTTCATTTTGTCTGGCCTTAGGGGGATATTGGCCTTTGCTTCCATAGCCTACTATAGGTGTGGTTTTAACCCCTCCAGTAACTATTCTGAGTGCAAAATTTTTGGGGACCCTATTTAGAGATTGTAGTGCATTTTTAGGGGCTTTTGTTATGATTGCATTACCATATTCAAGCAGTGGTCTCACATAGGTTTTATATGTGGTAGATAATGTGTTCTCTGTTGCCCCCCAGGTAACACCTGCAACTCTTTTTAACAGGTTTAATCGCTTCCTTCCTGCTGCTTGCTTTTTTTCAATATGCTTGGTCATTGTCATTTTTTGATCCATAGTTAAACCTAGGTATACTGGGTTATCTTCTTTCTGTAACGGGTTTTTGTTCTGTACTTGAGAAAAAATGTTGTACACTTCGTCCCGTAGTGTGGTAGTCGTACACGGTCTTCTTTTCGTTAACTATCATTGCATTCTTTCTGTCCATTCTTCCAGAGCTTTAAGGGCTTTATTCATTTCAATTTCCATCTTATCTTTATCTCTAACCACTGTACCACAGCACCACATCATCTGCAAACAGCTTTACTTTGACCTCACTTCTCTCTTCAATATAGTCAGCTAGGTCATTTATGAAGATCAAGAAAAGGGTAGGACTCATGACTGCTCCCTGGGGAACTCCTCCCTTTGGGTTTTTCTTTTATTTTGATCTTTTGTTTCCATATCTCACTCTCATATACCTCGGCTCAGGAAATTTTTAGTCCATCTGTATATGTTGTTTGGGGATGTTCATATCCGACATTTTTGTAAGTAAGATCTTTCTGTTCACAACATCAAATGCAGTTTGGAAATCAACATACACCACAAGTGTTGCTAGTTGTTTATTAAAGCCTTCCTTCACCTCCTGCTGTAGATATGCCACTTGGCCCGAGAGTGCTTCTATCTTTCCTGAAGCCTCCCTTTGTGTTCTGTTATGAGGTTATTTGGTCTCCAGGTAGATTTTTAAGTCTTTGGTTTACCATACGTTCCATGAGCTTTTGACATCATACTTGTGAGAGATATAGGCCTATAGCTCTCTACTTTACTACTGTCTTTTCCTTTCTTCACTATGGGGATAACTTCTGCTTTTCGCATATATCTGGTATTTTTCCCTCCCATAGGGCATTGAAGTGTGTCAGTAATCCCATTTGGGCCCTTCCTTTCCTAGTTTTTTCAAGAATCAGGGTAGATAAGGTCAACTCCTGGTGACTTCTTGTTTTTTCATTTTACTTAAATGCTTGTCCCAATTCATGGTATAAATGGTGCATTATAAGGGTCCGCGTTATCATGAAAGTATTTTGGTTGCTCTACTTTTACATGTTTTTATTTATTGGTCTTGTTTGTTGTGACATATACTGACAGAACGCCTCTGCTTTATCCTTATCTTCGGTGAGTTGGACTTCTTTATATATTATTGGCTCCTGTTGTTCTTCCCTCTTTTCTTGGTTACATAGACTGGAGAAGTATCTATGTGCTTTGACACCATCCTTTCCTGTAATCTATTTGCTCCACATTTTTCTTGTAAGCTATTCTCTTCTTTCCAAATTTGTCTTTTTAACATGGCTTGTATCTTCTAAAGTTGAATCATGTCTTTCATTCTTGAGTTTTTCGAGTTCCTTGTTGATCTCTTGATTGTATCAGATTGTAGTTTATAAGAGCGGTTAGGATTATTATGTTGCCCTTAGGAGTTTTTTCTGCAGCTGTTGCATGAATTATATTTATCGTTGTATTAAACATTTAATTATTAGTTCGGAATAGTTATTCGTATTCAGGGGTTGAA
The DNA here is from genome assembly GCA_024449915.1 of Sweltsa coloradensis. Classification (NCBI taxonomy): domain Eukaryota; kingdom Metazoa; phylum Arthropoda; class Insecta; order Plecoptera; family Chloroperlidae; genus Sweltsa; species Sweltsa coloradensis. The sequence goes on from JAMZAV010003048.1 coordinate 22,092, forward strand.
AAACTTACCAGCGCCATGTCCAGAATTAAGGCATTTGGTACTTTAATCTTAACAAAAATTCTTTTAAAAAAAAACGTTTTTTTTTTTTTTTCAGAACGGAGGAGACAGCTTCTGAATTAAAAAATCAAAATTTAGATAGCTAAATTACCCTGGAGATGGCCGTGCGTTTTAGAAGGTAAGGTTGTGCTTGCAACAACGGATCAATCAGGAAAAACAAAAAAAAAAACAGTGGTCATCGTTCAAATGCATAGAATAGCTTATTGAACTACCATGCAATCACTAGTATGGAGATAATTTATCAATTATCACTAGTGTTAAATTGTTCTTAACCCTTGTCGATTTATTCAGCTGTAGTGTAATTTTTTTTTTTTCTTTCTAATACAGCACTACTGGTAACTCATGGAATTTATTATTTTACTCAATCAGACCTAGTATTAACAACTTAGGAATCTTAAAGTTTCCTGTGCCTAAAAAAAAAAAAAATTTTATGTCATGTCCTAGCAGTTTGGCCAATTTCTATAATTGATCCTCTTACACTTGATCGTCTATATTTTTAATTATTAACACTTATAGAGTAGCTATTTATCTTCAACCTCTTAGGTTCTAAAAAAGTAGTTGCCCTAAATCCAATTTCTCATCTTATTCTTGGCTGTTCACCTGCTAGCCGTTTGTATCCATTGCTGAAGCCCTAACAGGAGGCACTTTGGGGGTTGACAATAATTGAAAAGTTGAATTTAACATGCAATAAAGATGCACAGATGCACAGATGCACTTACAAAACAAAATTAGGCAGTAATCGGGAAATATACGAGTTTGGCTGGCGAGCCTGTGTGGTCATGCAGTTGTAGCTGCATATTTTACCGTCATTTAGAATACAAATTCGCCTTAGAACTCTTTTTAGGCCAATAAAAGTAGCAGTCCCCCCAAAAAAGCGCCTACGGCGAATTTGCCTCCGGCGGCTGAGGCTTCGCCCCAGACCCCAGCTATTCACCGCTCCTCGTTTTTAGAATTTCACACCTGATATTGAGGTCAAAAACCGCCACTGGATGTGACCGTAGAGCATGAAGACCGAAATGACATTGACACTGACCAATGCCGAGTCCACGCCATCTATTATGCATGGGACTAGGCTGGCTGCTGTTCATGAAGTATTTGAGGGCAATACAGGCCTAGGCCTAGCTATTGTTGCACATGCACCAATAGATTCCATTTTAACTAGGCCTACCTCCTCATTGCTGGGGTCTAGGCTTATTTATGTACTCTTTGGATTGGGTAAAAACCCGATAAAATCTATAAGAAGCCAATTTATCCCAGGTGATAATGCTTATCTGTACACTCTACAAGAGTGGATAATAAACCCTCCAAACCCATTTTACGGGCACTTAGGTTAAATTGTATATGCAAAAAAAATTCGCCTGCGGCGAATTTGCCTCCGGCGGCTGGGGCTTCGCCCCGGACCCCGGTTTTCCCACGCATCGTCCCTGGCTCCTAACTTTCTTCCCCTGGCTCCTACATTTTCAGATATTTTTCAACCCCTGCCTACTATCATCTTTATTATTTAGGCCTATTAATTAAAAACCCATTTAAGGCCCAATCCTAAACCTTAAATAAATTTTGTTCCGCCTTGTTCCGCCTCCTTAACAACCCTACGACAGGTTATATACTACCATCTTTGAACCCTACCTAGCGGAAAACCGACAACGCTCTACCTTTTGCACGTCATTTAACATGGGAAAATCGGAGCCGTGACAAGCAGAGCAGTCTATTTGTACCTTTACATACATCCAGATGGCGGTGCTGAAAATACAGGGGGCCAATCGTAGCGGGCAACACACGCAACGCCTTCTAGGCCTACCCGCAGACGTCTTGGAGCTTGTTTCTTATTGATTCATCCGTAGAACTTGCGTTGAAGCATTGATTAAAGAAGGTTGAAAGTAGGCTAGGCCCCTACACAAATGTCATGCCATTAATCTTTTCTATAGCTCTGGTTAAATTAACAGTCGTAAATCTTCCGCAGTCCTAGTCCAGTCTACGGTTAAAATAGCTTCACAGTACGACAATTATTTCACTTCCGTTCCCGTAGCTACGGTTAATTTGCTGGCGTAAATTTGCCGTAGCACAGTCTACGGTTAATTTAATTTGGGAAATGTAATTTTTCCGTAGCTATGGTTAAATAGCCACATTGACGTATAGGCTAAGTAGGCCTAGGCCTAGGCCCTAGCTGCGACCGAGGTGGCTCGGCAGGCAATGTGTCAAGTGACTCAAGTCTAAAGGTCGATGCACAATTGCCGGTAACGAGAACGGGAACGAGAACGAGACACGGAAGACTCTAACGATAGGCTTCGATGCACACAGACCGTGAAGCAAGCCGACGGGAACACATCAAATAATAAGTGTGTTGATTATATTTTGTTATTTTGTTATTCCGCGCATGTTATTAATTTATTTCGCAATTACTCGCGTTATAAACCATCAATCAGCTGATAAAATAGTTTTAGGACGTGCACATCTTGATTCCCATTGGTTCCGGTAACGTACGGAACGGGAACGTTACGGAAAGTTAAAACTTGGTGATGTTCCCGTTGTCGTTGCCGGGATACGGGAACGACCGGCAACGGGAAGCTTTATTGTGCATCGTGTCGTAAGTTAACATGTGATTCAACTTTCTTCCCGTTCTCGTTGTCGTTCCCGTTGTCGTTCCCGGGCAATTGTGCACCGGCCTTAAGGCCGCGTTCCCATAACTTTGTTTTAGTCTTAAGAAATTGTTTTTGGTTGTTATGGTAACAAGAAATCCGATATCCTGATTGGTTAGTAATGTTTCAGTGGCCTGTCATAATGATGTTAAAACTTTCATTGGTCATCGTATAAATAACAAAACGTCTGATTGGTCCGTCATAAGAATTATGGTTTTGTTATAACAATTTCTTAGGACAAAAACGTAAACAATTTAACAGTATTTCCTATCCCCTTATCAACTAAACCAATTTGTGGAACGCGTGCCTAACATAATTATACTAGGCCTAGGCCTAGCTAACGCAGCTTTATAACGTAGTTAATAAGATCCAGGTTCTCTAGGCCTAGCCTACCTCTAGGGCTACTAGCAGGCCTACGGCCTAGGGCATATTCTTACAACATGATAAGTAGCCTATGGATGACCAATTAGATCGATAATTACCAATGCATTTTAGCAGTGGGGCCCTAGGAGACTAGGCTAGCTAGGCGTAGGCTAGGCCTAGCCTAGGCCTAGGAAGAAAGATATTCCCTTGGGCAGATGGAGCATTGTAAACCTTACCGGTAGGTACTTTATTGCTCAGAATATTCTTACAGTTCCATGTCCAAAGAAAGAAAGATAACGTTGGGCCTTACATGTTATTGACTGTTGTGGCTCCTCTCGTAGAGCAAGAACCGAGGCGAAGCTAACTGTAATTCACTATTTTGACAAAATATCTAGGCTATCAACAGACTTTAATAATAGCGTTGTATTACCATACTTTAATTTAGGAAAAATAGGTTAGTTCTCAGACATTTTTGACGGCGTAAAATTTGCAGGTTTGGCAACGGACGAGTGTCATTTGTTTATTGTTGTTGTTTTCATCAAATACTGTATTTGTTTTCAAGTTGGTAGTACCAACGTTGTGATAACGCGCGAAATGCAAAACTGGGAGTATTTTTTCGGGAGTAGTACAATCATCATCATGACATGAATAAAAGATAAATGAATCTATAATATGACTTCACAGAAATATGGTATTCAATAGTATTATAAAGCCTCATTTTGAAGGCTACAGTGCTGTATCAAGTTAATAAAAATTATTTAGATAAATTGCAGATTCTACAAAATAAAGCCACAAAGTGCGTGCATTATAAAATGTGGGACAATAATGCCGATAAAGAATATGTTAAATATTTTGGAAAAGTAAAATAGAAAACCCCAGCATCAGTTGACGGTTAAAATTTCAGTTCATTCGGTACACATTCGGCCGAGCTAGGCCACTAAAGATCTATAAAAAAAACACTTTTATGAGCACTCCACTGGAGACTTACCTTGTCGTTTACGCGGACCTAGCGGCCCTTTATATAGGCTTTTCGTGAGTGGGCCAAAAAATTTAAGCTCGCTCCCACTAAGACAGAATTGAAAACTAGAATGACGTACCTTGTATGTGACAAGTAAAAAAAAACGATATTCCAATTTTTTTTAAATATAGTTTTCTATAGAACGATATTCCAATTTTTTTTAAATATAGTTTTCTATAGACATAATGATTCTCAACATGGGTAAAACAGTTCGTCTCTATCCTGCACCATTTACCGCGATAACAAGGTGTCAATTTGATTGACATCACCATTTAATTATTTTTGAGACCCTTAAAAATCCGATCTGAAAAAGAAAAACTGCTTTAAGCTCGTGTTGAAGCTCTTTAATCGATTTCCGTCAAAAAACCATATCCCCAAAATTGACTATTTTGACAAGGGCAAACAAACCCCTGTCCCAACTGCACCTTTTCATCGAATCAGGTCCAAGTACATTTTTTGGGGGGCCCAACACTGCTGGGGACGTTTAAATGTTTAGTAGACGGTTAGAGGTTATTAAATTCGCAAAACATTTAATTAAAAAAAAAAAATTATAAACGAAATGTTATTTAGTTATCACATTTGGAGCCTACACAATTACGGGCTAACATATAAGGTAGTTAATTTTCTAAAAGTGCTTAATTTTGGTGGAAGTGCCAGGTCCCAGGCTGTATATTAAGACATATTGTCTGTTGAGTTGTGGTGGAAGTGCCAGGTCATTAAATGCGAGCGTGAGAATAAAACCGTAGTTAAATTCGTGTGCCGGCCATAAGTAGAAAATTACAATTTTTGTCGTAAAACCTAGGCATCCGTCCAAGTAAAATTCATATATATATATATATCTTTTTTGATAATAGGACTAAAACGTTAAAATGCAAAAATTTTCAAGGGGTTAGACGTTTAGGAAATTAAACGCTATTTCCCATCCCAACAACGATAAAAAAATTCAGCTCTATCGGGCCATACCCGGCCGAGTTACAGTCCCTAAAAAGTACTTTTATGAACTCTTCCCTAGTTCAACATATCGATCCCGTGGTCCTGGTTAGTCGTGAGTAGGATCAAAAGATCAGAAACACTCAAAAGTAGGGAACAATATTACAATTCAAATTTCAAAGGGAGGACTCGAGATTGGTCTATAGATGGTGGTAACCAATGTCGAAGGTAGGCACCAAACTAAGTATTAGTTAATTATGCTTTACCCGAGTGGATTATACCTGGATGGAGTGGCCGGCTTCCGTTGCAGACCCCTCGGAAAATGCTCGAAGTCGATCCCGGTACTAGACGAAGTCCTCCACGCGCTATGTCCCCTGTGTGGAAGGTCCTTGGTTCGAACCTCTGCTCCCATATCCTCCAGCTGATCTACACTCACCACGTCTCATCATCGTCCCAACCCCGTCTGTATCCAAGCCCCAGCTGATCGGACGTAATGCTGACTCATTCCTTCGCTGCATTACGTCACGATTACAAACAAACCAGATATTATGCTGATATGTCTCGATACGGTGGTGCAAATCCAGATAATCGTACAAGGCCTACTTTATTTGGAAATCCAATATAGGGTGCAACGCACCTCTTCAGGTGGTTTAGGTATGTTGCAGCTAGGACAAGTGTGAATTGGGATGTCCGAGGGCTGTTTAAGAGGACTTAATCCCTTGCATTCGCATTAACGACCGAGAAAAACCTCGGGCACGACGGGATTCGAACCCGGGATTTCCCGAATCCGAGACAAGCGCTTAGGGCTCGAGCCAATACTGTCGGTACAAGGTCTACTGAATGTCAACTAGCAAGGTACCGTACCAAAAGTCTGCTAGGGGATTTAGTAAGCATTTTAAAAGATGTTCTACAATGGTGTTTCATAAATAAAGTAGAAACCTGAACTGAAGAAAGAAACTGTATCCAACTACACTGAGAATGATAATTTTTGTTTTCATGTGTGTAACTATGACACGAAGCACAATAGCAAACTCGTTGCCGAAGACTAAAAATCCCTGTAACTGCAATGTTCACCAAGATCTTCTCGTTACCGGAACCAATTGAGGATTTGATGGCAAAGTCAAATTATTGTTTTGTTGCAAGGTCCGCCATTAATCAGAAAATATATATTTATTGTGCGTCGCACCATTCTCGTTCTCATTCCAACCTTCCCGTTGTAGTTACAGTTATCATTGCCGGGCTGTTGTAGATGGAATGGAGAGTTATGTGAGATTCCTTACCATTTAAACTTGAAACATCAATCAAGTCCAATGCATTATGAAATATATCTCTATCACTCATCCAGCTACGTACAACATTTTTCTGGTATTGTATGTTATGTTTTTTCATTTATCCAACTCTTTATCTTCTAACTATTAACCCGATGGCTGTCAAACAAGAAACAAGCAACTTATGTACCGAAAACCACAAAAACAATCTAGGCTAGAAGCAGTCTTGGGCACGTTCCCCCAAAAAGGAACTTTGAAATGTTCAGTTACTTCTGCCTAAAAAGGAACCGAGACGTTCCTCGTAAGGAACTTAGTTCCTTTCACGTTTCTTATACAATCACTGATTTAAATAATAATAAATGTGATGAGTTAATTTATCATTACTTTTATTTATTAAAGTGAGTCCCAGGCCATCTGACGTGGGTGGTGCCATTTTCGAAAACACAATATATTTTTCATACTGCAGTTCTTACGATATCAGGTACTGGAATTTGACGGGATTACGACGGCGAAAGGAACTTATAAAGGAACGTTAAATTTGTTCCAAGTTCCCACGAAATAGTAACAAACTTTGACGTTACAAGTTCCTGATCTAAGAAAAGGAAGGTGTTCCCACAAAAGTTTCCCCCAAGACTGGTTAGAAGCAAGTGCACACATGTATGTGATGGTTTGAGCAGACAAAATGCAGGATTCTGTAGATTGACCATCCTCCTTAGTCTTTGCAAATATTTCCAAATGTTAAAAATTAAATGTTATTCAAGTGAGAAAATTTATTCAGTAGATTTGATTTGGCGAGTTTTTAAAGAGATTTTTGAGGAGATAAAGAAATAAATAAATTGTATTTAGAGTCTACCCACTCAGTCATATAACTGATTTTCACTGGGGGAAGTAAACAAAGTGACTAAGCCTACCCTGTAAGCCCCGACACAATCGACGAGTGAGCGATAACCAACCAAAGCAAAGCAAAGCAAAGCAAAGCAAAGCAAGGTATTGCTTCTTCTGCAAGGTCCTGTAGATTGCCCATTCTCTTTAAGTCTTTGCAACCATTACAACATGTTTAAAACTGCATATCAACTTGAATCTTATGGTGTAGTTCGGGCCTCCCTGCTTAGACATTATTATTAATGTACTAATTTATATAGGTACATAATTTAACTGGAAACATTGAGCAATGATATAAAAATAATGCTTCCTATAAAAAATATAAATGTGGGTATTTAATGGGACATTGATTGATGGTTTATAAAACAGTATAATACTACTATGTTATACAAAGTTAAATAAAACCATGTTCTACTATTAGGTATATACAGATAAAGTCATGTGATTTCATGCCAACTAGACTTACAAATAAATTACTGTAAAAAGTGCATAGGCCCTACAGAGGGCATACCCGAAATGAATTTTAGTAATTTTACCTAATAGGTAGAGATGTGCAAAAATGGTTTTTTAAAGTTTGAAAATTCGCGCCTTAAAAATAAAATTCGCGATTTGTCGCAATTTAGCAAAAAACCAATTTTCCAATGCACAACTTTAAAAAAAAAAAAAAGTTTCAGAATAATTTTATTTATTTTAATGATTTAAAAGAAAAACAAGCTCACAAGAGGAAAGTTCAGAATCAGTTTTAATTTTATGCACAATTTCAGCCTTCAGTTTTCAAAGTTTCCGACAGTTTTTACCAGAATTAATTTCGTCTACCCGGCACCTCCACCAAATTTACGAAATTATGCATTTTTTATGTAATATCTTTTGATATGGATATGAAGTATTTTGAGCTTACTCTCGTTCAAACGATTATTACGATCTCACAATCGCGTTGTATGACCCGGCACCTCCACCATATGTACCAGCCAGTATTAATTTAATTTCGACTTCGACCCGGCACCTCCACCAAAACTTTGAAATTTTGAAATTTTTTAAAATTTCGTGACCTAATTCGCATTTAAGGACATAATTGCTAATTTCGCCACTAGTTCGCGGTATCAACTAAAATTTCGCGAAAATTCGCGAATTGGAAATTGGTACCATTCAATCACAATTCATGAGATTCATGTGCAAACTGAATTTGAAGGGATTATTGCAACTTTAAAAAAATTCGCAAATTTCGTTGTCACCATTTTTGCACATCTCTACTAATAGGCTACTATTTAACAATGGATGCATACAGATACTTTTTTTCATTATCAGTTATCGAAATGGTGATGATGTCATTACCGAATCAGAATCAATAATATTAATAGGCCTACAGTCAAAACTCAAGTCATTACAATGAACGCCAAATTCAAGATTATCATTTTACTGAAAAATGTTGGTGGTCATCCCAAATTCCTGTTTGTTATGCTGGAATTTCTAGCCACTCAAAGGGGGATTTTCCGCTTCGCAATCTATTTCAGGTGACAAATAATACACAGGATTATAACCCCTCTCCCCATTCCGCCCAGCGCGTGGCCGGTCTCTGTGATTGTCGCATAAGCAATGTGAAGGTAATCTTTTTCAGAAGTCTTGCCACTTTGAAGTTTGATTCCAGCTACTTTTGATAGGTCAACTGGTTGTTTCGTTCATTTACAGCGTTACTGAAGAGTCCAAATATTTATTATGTGACAGCATGAATGATATTCAGTGTTTGGAGATAAGATAACAAGTAGTGGGCGCAAGCACAAAGTAATGAACTGATACGGAAGTAGAAGGCAGTCCATCAGGAGAAACGCGAAGCTTGACCTTGAGATCACAGACAGTTGTGCTACGTAAACAAATTGTAATCAGTGTTTTATTGTTAGATGTTACTTCCGTCCCAACCATTGTGAGCCGCGTCATCGACACTAAAACGTCCGAAATGGGAGTTCTTCTCGGCACTACACGCATGTAATGCTAGTTGCCTGCACAGCTGAGACAAAGCGTTGTCCGATAACGAGTAACGACAAAAGAATGAAAAATTTTGGGCCATTTTATTGATATCTTGATTATCGATTAATAATGACTTAAGTTTTGATTATCGATATCGATAATAACGATTAACATGCGCATCCCTATACGTAACTGCTAGCATGCTAGATATGAGAGAGATGACACAAGCAGGCGGCAGTGTAACTGTTAGTGAACAGGCCAGTAATGAAGATTTCAGATATGCCCTATCATCACGTACTAACTACTAAGTACTGTATTGTGCCGAATATAGGTCGACCCCTTAACTTTGGTCATTGAAATTTTAAAAAGTTATATTTAATGAAAAAAATATTTTATGCGCCGTTATTTCTGCGGTCTATTTCCGTGGAGCTTGTCGGTTTTCCCGCGGCCTATTGACGCGAAGCCCATGATGACGTAGCGCTATCTCCAAGCGGACCAGTTTTTATCGCCCAGTTATCTGTTCTGCGTCACACTTCACTCGTCAGTAGGCCTGCAGTAGGCCTGGAGATAGCATCTGCCATATTGTTGGCGCAGCGCAAGACAGAAGAAGTGCAACTATACGTATTTCCTTGTCACACGGCGCTGCAACTTGGAGTTTGAAATTAGCGCGTCAAAATGCCGATGCTCGCATATAGGTCGTGGAGGGATTGAGACCTAAAATAGTAAAAAAGGTCGGCCTATATTCGGTACGGTACGGTAATATAGTAGTACTGTACTATGTACTGAAGTTAAAATCTGTAAATAAGGTATTTATTTATATTATAGCAGGGTTGCCACCAAGTCAATTTTTTTATCCTTGAAAGAAACTAGAAAAATCCTGAGAAATCCTTGAAAACAGTTATTCAGCATTAGCATATTATAACCACAAAGGAATGTTACAAATTTTCAGGTTTCATGCCAAAATATGTTATGCCAGCCTGATTTTGGAGAATCTAAGTCAACATTACGTGCAGAAACGCATAAGAATCGGAACTTTCTTCAAATATATTTTTAACGTTTTACTTTTACTCACCATAACTATCACTTGCGGGAAATATTATGCAGTCACTTATGTTTATTTTTACTAGTACCTGATGTTCTTTTACTGTCTACATTGCTTTTTTTAGCTGAATTTTAAAAAATGTATTAATTTAATTTTAATGTATTTTTTAAAGACAGTAGAAAATCCTAAGATTTAGCCAAAAAATCCTGTTATCCTTGAGACACTAAAAATCCTGAGAAAAGGATAAAATCCTTGAAAGTGGCAACCCTGAATAGTAAGGTATGTAGTGTAGTATGTACGCCTAACGTACATCACAATTGCTCATTCATTATTAATTAGTATCTCATTAACAATACTGCAATACACTCACAATAGATGACCATTCTTTTGAAATCTAGTAAGTATTTACACGATGATAGGCCCTCATTGAGTAATGCCGTACCCCTATTTTGCCCACTCAGATCTTTAGAAGCATGTTATAAATACTATTGTCAAATGGCTGTGCATAATGGCCACCCCTCACTTTTTGAACTTGATACAAATGGACTTTATTTGCATCAATCAAGACTCGAGCAACACCCTAGCTGACCTTGACTTGATACTTGATAGATAAAACACCAACTAGTACATTTTATTTGATCACCAGTGCAAACTAGCCTTACTGCGCAATAATCTTTTAGAAGTTCATTGGGGAAACTAAGTCTGCCTTGTTGTTGGTAAATATTGTACCACCAAGTAAGGTAACTTAATGTCGGTGCGGAATGACAGGAAGTGACGTGCCGCAGCCCAAGTGCATTAGAACCGAGATTTTGACTACCATGATAAAGTTCTCAACTATAGCTTCAATAGAAACTTTTAGTACATTCTATTAACATGCATTACCCGATTGTGAGCGAATTTCAATATGCACTGGTAGACGACCTACTAGCCTGATTGACTTGTAAATGAGTGATTTCCATGAGTATTAAAACCGGTTGGGACTTGGCACCGAATATAAACAGCAATATATTAATATGTAGGCCTAGAAAAAATTACAATAAGTCAATTACAAATTAAATTAAGACACATAGTTGAAATTCTTGCAAACTTTATCTAAACTGTGTCAACTGGATCAGGAGGGCTATTCTTGAGTTTACTAGCAAACGGTACAGGACGAATCTTTCACAACTTATTTCTTTCTTTTAAGGTTGTTTTAAAACATTTTTATCGTGCTACTAAATAGCAAATAGTACTTTAATTTACAGATCATTAAAATAAGTAATAACAACAAAGACCAATTTAAAACAACCAGTCCCAACCTATTTGCAGAACGGCAAACTCACAAATATCCCTTCTGTTAGCATACATCTTGGTTCAAAAGGCTCACGACGCCTTGTAAAATCGCACTGTCATATCAACTACCGGTACACAAGTACCCAGTCTGTCATCAGGTCAAGGCGTTAGCGTATCCCCCGTTTCAAGAGGCTCACGACAACCTTGGTGTCCTTAGCATCTTTCTTCTTTGCCGGATCGGGAGCGAAGCACTTCCAGAGTCGGAGCGTCTCGTCGGCTCCGGCCGATAGGACGGTCACTCCGTCTGGCGACATGGCGAGGTGCAGCACTCGGGATGTGTGGCCGGTCAGCTCGGCGACCTTGGTCAGCGCGGGGTACTTCCATATGATCAGCTGGTTGTGCGCAAAGCCGTGCCCAGAGATGAACTCCTTGAAGGTGGTCGACCACAGGAGGCCACACACCTGGGACTTCGTGTCCACGGAGTTGATGCACACGCCCGTGTTGCAGTTCCAGAAGTGGATGTGCCTGGCAACAATATTTACCACAGGATTTAGGAACAAAGCTTTTTTTTCTTTCTTACTGTTGTTGTGTCAAATGTCATTAAACGAAGAAGACTGAACAGCTGTCAAAATATTGTTTCACATAATTTTCTTTATTTACAAGTGCAGTGTACATTCCAAATAGCTCATTAGTCATTACATTATCAAGAACTTTGTTAAAAGAGAGTTATTTGTTCGACTGTAGTCGAGGATGTGCCTTTCAAGATTCAATCAATGACAAAGTTATTGGCCTATGGCTTTGAACATTGTAATGAAATTATTATTCATTAATCATTACCAAAATGTGTGTTAACTGTTAATGTTATTGGTCCAAGGCTTGCAATAAAATCATTATCGTCGACTTAATTCCATTACCGTACACAACCAAATATTGGTGTTCATTTCATTGGCAAAAGTACCTGGTCAATCCAGCTTTCCAAATAAAACATAAGATTTGGATATAAATCCAAGTTGATATGGTAATGTCAGTGTTGATTGCCGCATAGAACCAGTTAGGTAAGTGGTACACACCTGTCTGCCGTTCCCCCTCCGCTGGCCAGGATGTACGGTTGCCACGGACACCAGGCGAGCGCCTTGACAGCGGCCTGGTGGGTGCTGAATGTGAACAATGGCTGGGATTCCGTCACTTGTTGCCCGGGGAGAGCGGCCCAGATGAGGAGGAGGTTATCATTGCCTCCGCTAGCAAGGAACCGCCCGTCGGGGGACCACCTCAGCCCGCACACCTCCTGCAATCATAATAGTACCAGCAATTATAATCAGAGGATATTTACAAGTACCAACAAAGAAAAGAAAACATAAGTAATAGGGCTATACCAGGATATTAGACTATTATTTAGACGCAGATGAGATTGTATGCAGACCTACAAGTACAACAAAGATGCATTTAGAGTGAATTGATTGTCGATCTCGTTCCTACAGATAATAATAAATATGAGTAAGTTAACAACGAAAAGCTTGCTGGTGTCTCATACGGGTACTACGAACGCACCTGTGTATGACCATTGAGCGTACCGACGATGTGGCTCCTCTGCGTCACGTCGTGATGAAGGATTAGACCACTTCTCGACCCACTCGTCAGAACGTGCTTGTTCCAGGACAGTGAGCCGATGCGTGCAGAGTGCCCATCAATTACGCGCAGGCGCTTGTTAACGCCAGGGGAAGCATCCCACAGTTCGATAGTTCCTGAAAGCATTTGGTTAAGCTCAAGCACACATAGGCACACCACAGTTCACCAGTCTGATTAAGGGACTACAAATCGATCATTGTGACCTAGAATCAATTCAGAATCGATTCCAAAAAAAAAACTTTTTAATTGTACGCACAGTTATTTTGGTGGTCATTTTTCCGCGGAACCCGTGAACCGTGATACACGGCGATATTCCCGCAGAGCCCGTGATGACGTCACGGGATCGGCTGGCGTCGAGTGGGTGGGCGGGGCGATGCGCAGGAGTTGTATTGCGGGTGGCCTATGTTCAGGCGCTATTTCAAATGCAAGAGCGCGAAAATAACGCGAATGCTTTGTTAGAGACAGTATTTTCATTTTCGGATAAAAACATCGCGCTATATTCGGTCCGATACGGTAATACATAACCCTAAAATTTTACTGCCTTTGGCAGATAGGCCTCCCAGTTTGCCCACACCACCTTATTGCAAAAGGATATTTCACTATGCGAGTGTATTGCTCATCGATTTATCAAGAGTTGCCCGAAAATAGTCGAAAAATGGTAAGATTGAAAATCTAATTTCATTAAATGCACACTTCATTAATTTTTGTTTGCAGTTAATTTTCTTTAACCCTTTCCAGTACGGTTATTTTCCATTTATTTTACCTGGGAATACCTATTTAATTTCCAAGCGGGCAAAAGTAAAGCGAAACCATATACACTTGTGCTTGTAACTTTGAAATTTTATCAACCAATTAACTTAAAATTTTCAGGGAGGTTTACAATAAAGAAGTTATCAATTAAAAAAATATAACATGTCTGTATATTTTTATCGCGAATCCAATCCCAGCCATTATTTACGCCTAGGCCTACGCCTACACCGGCGCCGTCATTGTTTTAGAAACTCTTGAACAACCATCACTACTGTCAGAATCTCCCATTTCACTTGAACTATTATTAGAAATAGAAACAATATCATCGTTGTCAGAATCGCTGTGTAGTCACTCTCAAAAAGAATATTGTTAACAACATCAACAGTCAACTTCGGTCGTTTAGCAGCCCATGACGGAACGATTGACGGCCGGCGTGTTTACAAAACAAACTCGGATGTTTTTCATCGATGTATCAATGCGCGTTAAACGCCGGTAATGCAAGTCGCCTCGATATTCTTACCCGTGGAACCTTCTGCTTTCTAGCGGTAAAGACTTGAACTCGATAGGACTGCTGGTCCCCGGAGATATGGCGGGTTATTTGAACTCGCGCACCAACGACGTCCCCAGGACGTGTTTGTACGGGCGTCACGGCGATCTATCACGTCCCAGAGGCGTTGTTGTACTGGAAAGGGCTAAGCTGAAATGATTTGTATTGACTATTTGTTCATTATTTCCATGATTTTAACATTTAAGGAGGCAGCTAAGGCAATCACTTAGCTTCAAACCATAAGTTACATTACCTGTGCTAGTTCCTACGGCTAGATAGTTGCCCTCGAGTGCCCAGCTGACTGATCCCACGTACTCCGACTCCGCTAGCATCAACAGCTGCTCGATGGAGCCCGTCACTGCATTCCACAGGTAAACACAGTTACTCAAAGCGACTGCCAACATATTGCTCTCGCTCCAGTCAATTAGGTTCAAATCTGGAACAGTTTGTTTACAAAATTACCATCATATACCTAGTAGGGATGTCACAGGGTAACAAAATCTGAATTTGGTTCCAATCATTGCGAGAACCAACCAGGTAACGCAAATCCGTAACGAGGTTGCGTAGTATCAGGGGTCTGGGGCGAAGCCCCAAGCCACCGAAGGCATATTCTCCTTACTTGAAATATTTATTGGTTCTGCATTATGTTTGATCGCCTAAAAGAAAACGCATTTTGAGGCGATATCTTATCATAAAAATTTATAAAAACGATAAAAAGAAACTAGAAAGTAGGGCTGGGCTATGACATAAAGTTCAAATATCGATAATTGTCAAAAATTTCGATATCGATATTGATATATCGAAAGCAATACACGTATTTTAATATCCCCTCCCACATAACATTTTGCAGTGAAATGAAAAACAAAGTATTTTCTAAACCATTGTATTTATTGATTAATTACATTTGGGTGGTTATTAACTGATGAAACTTTTAAAGAAGGGGATTTTTGTTATTACCGTATCGGTCCGAATATAGCGCGATTTTTTTTTCCAAAAATTTACAATCTCAAAAACAGCACTCGCGTTATTTCCGCGCGCTTGCTTTTGAAATAGCCCCTGGCTACCCGCAATACAACTCGCGCGCATCGGCTGCTGCGCTTCGCCCGCCCACCCACTCGATGCCAGCCGAACTCGGGCGAACCTAGCCGACGGCCTCGACCAGACCAGCTGTCTGCTAGTCGTCGCAGTCGCACAGTTACTTGTCTTGATCACGTCGTGACCTAGCTTGACCTACATGGACTTTGATCGTCGGGGTTGTCTATCTACGTTGCTAAGAGTCTACGTAACGTAATAATGAGGGGATGATGAAGAAGGAGAAGATGAAATCGCTCAAGATGACAAATGAAGACTGCTGATCGCGGGGAAAAAAAAGGTTCCCCTGCCTTACAAATCAGCAAGGAATTGCGAAGGAGCTACGACGAAAACTTCAAAACAATGAAGCCCAGGAATCAGACTGGTGAACTGTGTACTGTGGTTGGCATAGTGAGCTTGTGCTTGGCCCTACCCTGTTAAAAACCATAGGCCTAGGCCCTAACATTGTTCAAAATGTTTTTGTGGTAAGACGGACACGGCCGGCCCGGGCCCGGTTTATGCGCGCGCAGCGGGTGAAGGGGGGGCGGACAAGTGTAGCGACGAGTGGTAAGGGGAGGAGATAAAGGTGATGAGAACAAAAGTTTTAAAAGTTATAATATTTTTTCACAGGCAATTGAAACGGGGAACATTAGAAATCATAAATTGATTTTTTTAAAAAAAATTTAAATTTTTTTTAGACTTTTATTTTATTTTTAAATTAATTTCTTTTTTTCGATATTTTTTCAATATTCAACCAAATATCGATATTGAAAAAAATCGGCTCATATCGATATCGTATCGAATTCGATTTCTTTGCCCAGCCCTACTAGAAAGCCAATTTTGCTATAAAAACTCATTTCCTCATAAGAGTTTGATCCTCTGGCCTAGGCCCCTGTCTTGTCGGCGCAGCGATTGAAATGCTAGACAGGAAAAATAGACGGGTCGTGCAATGAGTACCTAATCTGCGAGTGGCAATACGCGTTTAAAGTGAAATCCAGGGGCAGCACTGTCGGTGGGCGTAACGTGCATCATGGCCGGCCGGAGTAGCATTAGAAGTAGTCCTTCCCTAAGCAGCAGTGTATAAACTGACGATTTGAATGCTCAATAATCAATCGTTGGTGAATGTTGTGATATGTGATTTTGTTGTAAATTAATGTTATGACATTAGTTAGCCTGTTGTCATGTTCAGAATCATCCTGCAACTCATTGAAATATATTTAATTCCCTTTTCCGAAGAGTCAATTTAGGCCTACTTTTTCCGATCGGACCCGATTTGATTTCCTACAAAACCAGATAGTTCCGGGCAAAATTATAGGAAATTATTTTACTTGCATCCGTGTAATTTCTAAAAGACTAGACCTACAGCCATTTCGTTAACCCATGTTTTCGGAAAAAGCTGTTTCCCGTAACCTAACGTACGTCGTTGGTGGTGCTAAACTCGGAAACTCGCAGCTAGGGCCTAGGCCCCCCTACGGAACGCCTAGATCTGTCCGGGAAACAATTTCGTGCTATAAATTATTATTACCAGAATTATTTCTCCATGGGCGTTATATTATTAGTATTGACCAGCGTTAGTTTATATTAAATAAGTTGCCGAGCAGGCTCAAAAATATCAAACAAATGATTGATATGGTGTGTGTGCGCCGCGCGCGCCCACTTTTAGGCCTAGAAATGAACGACCTTATGACAAGCTGATGCTTGATCATCGCATGTTTTTAACAATCTTGCAATTTTATTTCATTCATAGATAGTTTTTATATCATCTTATACTATTTAAATGTCGCCTACAATATTTCCCCCGATTTAACTGACGAAAACATCCTACATTGAGAGCTGTGTGTAGGCCACACACGCCCACTTCTAGGCCTAGAAATGAACGAACTCATGACAAGCTGACGCTCCATCATCACATGTTTTTAACAATCTTACCACTGTTTATTTCATTCATAGATAGTTTAAATATAATCTTACACTATTTAAACGTCCCTACAATATTTTTCCCCCGATTAAACTGACGAAAACATCCTACCCTACTCAGGGTTACTTCAAATGTTATCGTCACCCAAGTTCAACTTTCACGCTTATTTTCATTAACATTTTTCTATCTAGGCTGTATACGATGTGGCTACAAATATTCCACTAGACTTACAAACTCAATTTCATAAATAGGTGGTGTGGTTTTGTCTTTATGAGTGTTTATTTCAGTCATGATCCATTGCAAGTGCCATAGGCAAACATACTTATAAGCGGCCATATCTCAACGCAATGCTACTCCGGCGGGTTCGCGCTTCGCTCACCAGATGTCAGCCACTTTGCTTTTAAATCCGAATACAGTGTATTGCCCATCTCTAGCAACTACCGTAGTTTTGACAATAATTCTTGAAACGGACCTTCAACAACAAACCATTGTTTCATGAACAAAAGACTATCGCTAAGAAAGGGATTTCACAGTTTATCTAGGCGGCTGTGACAAAGTATTCCACGGCATAAGAGGCTGGTGACGCACGGAATAATTGCGATATCAACGATATCAATAACCAACTTTAAAAGTGCGATATCGATCACTTTACTATGCCACACAGCGAAGATTTACGAAAGGATTATTGTCAGAAGAATAAGAGGAGAGGTTGGGAACAATAGAAACAATACTGATTTAGAAGGGGAAGATCCACAGTAGATCCTCTACTGTTCGTTCTTAGACAGGCCATGGAAAAGAGTAAGGAACTTGGAAGAAGAATGAGTATGGTCTTCTTAGACATAGTAAAAGCATATGATAGTAGGGATGACATCGGGTACCCGGTTCTAGAAATTACCCGGAGCCGATTTTAAGATCCGGGTATATTTTGCGGCCGTTTTTAGGCTAATTCACAAGTTTAAATTACGCGCTACGTGGTTGCGGTCTTTCCTGCGGAGCGTGCCCGCTGCCTAAAGAGTAACTGGAGTCGACGACAGAGCGCGTTGTAAGCTATCACGTGCTTCCGTCCGTCTCAGCGAGTCGTGCCCATGGATATTAAACTCCTATTGGAGGCTAGATTAGCAGTGTCTAATACTTCCGCACAGGTGCGAGCGTAGCAAATTGAAGCGTCGAAAATCCAGTTCAAGATGGCGATTTGGCGTTTTAATTTATGCTTTTTTAAAGCAATAAAGCATTTTACTGGATTGTTTGATATGGTTTTAGCTTGTGCAGCATGGGAATGTACAAACAGAAACAATACGAAGTTATTGCATAAGGGGATTTAGTAATCATTTAATGCTAAAGGCTAGTATGCTCACCTGTCAAACTGGCGGCCATCTTTAAAAATATTGGGTCTACAAATTGCTCCCATTTAATTAACATGCAAACTGGATTTCAAGATGGCTTCTTATTGTTATGGAAGTGGACCACCGACTGCTAATCTAGCCTACAGTAGTTAAATATCAATGGTCGTGCCCATGCCACGAGTGAGTGCAAGAGAGAAAGATGCGGCGAATATCTTGGGCAAGGTCTACTACATCTCCGCCACCTGGCGGAGGCTCCTCTAACTCACTCGTGTGGCCACTAGGTTGGGTTAGTTAGACGATCCTCCGCTAGGCGGAGATCCAGCAGACCTTGATCTTGGGCACTGCCGTCTGCGCGGTGCGAGATGCGCGTACGATCCAACCAACTCACACTCACAGCTGACTGACAA
Source organism: Sweltsa coloradensis (assembly GCA_024449915.1). Lineage (NCBI taxonomy): Eukaryota > Metazoa > Arthropoda > Insecta > Plecoptera > Chloroperlidae > Sweltsa > Sweltsa coloradensis. The sequence continues at coordinate 41,184 of JAMZAV010003048.1, forward strand.
AGATGGTTGGTGTAGAAGAAGAATTCACGATCTTTCAACCGATTCACGAAATTCGTAATCACGACGCATAGGATTGTTATTCCTGGGCTTATCTCCTTTCTTTACCAGGCTTATCTTGCGACGAGAGCTTCAGTGCAGGCGATAGGCCTAGTATACTTTGCTAGTAGTGAGAGATTTTCCCACATGCGATGCGTGTTTGTTTTCCCCTGCTTTCTGCGTGTAGGCCTAGCTAGGCCTATCTACGACGAGTTACACTGCCTGTACAGCGTAATTGGTAAACTAATCTTTGGTGTAGGGTAGGCCTAATGAAGAATGAAGATCATTGCCTGGTTATCAACGCGGTTCTTTATTTGTGTACGATTATTGCAAAAGTTTCCAGAGACGGAAACGTAGTCAGTCGGTATGACCTTCAAACCAAATAGTAGGCCTAGGAAACAGCGTTTCCACACATCGTGACGTAACAGGACCCGGGTACCCGGGTAATTCGAGTGCTGGAACCGGTTCCAAATTTTACTACCCGATGTCATCCCTATAAGATAGTGTGCCAAGGAAAGTGGTATGAGGTTAAAAGTATGTATGGAGTAGGCTACATATTATGTGAAAGCTGTGTGAAAACACAATATGTTTTGTCAGGGTGGTTCCAAATAACAAAAGGGCTATGGTGGTGAAGTGGGTTGTCGTAAACCACTGTTATTCATAATCGTGATGGATGACATCCACAACAAGGTAAAGATGGAGGCAATGGAAGATGTGGAGGTTATGTTGTTTGCCGATGACTTGGTGGCATGGTCCGAGTATGTCCGTACTCTAGAGATACACAGACTTGTGGAATAGGAACATCGAAGAAGCAGGTATGAAAATAAGCGTGGTAAAGAGTGAGGTTGTAACTAAGCCAGGAGAAGGGGACACAGGGAATTATCAAGCACAGATAAACATTGGAGGAGAAACCCTGAAAGTGGTGGATACTGGATAGTTTTAGCTAGCTGCTAGCCCAGGGTTGCCACCAACTTAAATTTCAAATCCTTGTAGGGTACTCAAAAAATCCTGAGATATCCTTGAAATTTTTTTAATTGAACGCTTAACAAATAAATACAGTTGTTATCAAAACTTTTGCATCAAAACACGAAAAAAGTTGAATTTAATACTTTTTTAGTTTTTATCAAGGCCTAGATTAACCAGTAGCCACACTAGCCTAGTTGCTCTCTTCTTGTTCTTCTTCTTCTTCTTCTTCTTCTTCTTCTGCCTTCCTTTTTTTAAGTGTTTTGCTTTTTTACGCATATCATTTGTTGGCTTGAACTCGGCGAGTGTCCTGTTATTCTTGCACATCATTAATGAGTTCAACATTGGAGAAGATAAGCGGGTTCTATGGGATGTTTTGATCATTGTCAAGTTGCTGAAGACTCGCTCTACCTGCGCATTGCTGTGTGGCAGGATAAGCATGGCTTTTGCCAACTTACAAAGCGTAGAGTAGTCAGGAGAGTAGGATGCTATTGCACTCCAGTATTTATCAATCTCACTGTTTTCATCAAGGCCCAGGGTTGGAGAGAGATCAGACAGTGAGTATGCAACAAACTCTGTGTTCAGTTGGTCCATTTCTTCTTCTGGAATCACCATTGGAAATCTAGTTGCCAATTGTTTTATTTTTTGCCAATCCCCAGAAGACTTTTGAGCTGGGTCAAGTATGTCAATGTTTAGCAGTACTTGATCATTGAAGGGGAGAAGTCGGTACAGTTCCCTGGCACCTTTTTCATAGAAATCCCTCACATTTCTATAAAACTCTGCCTCCTCTTCCTTTGTGATTCGACTAGGCCTACTTTCCAAAAGATTCCTTGTCTTATGACCAACAAAGAGGCTCTCATTCGACACCTGATTTTTTAAATCATAGTTTACTTCCACAGCAGGGAACGAACTGCTCTGCAAAACTGTAAACTTTATGAAACTGGCAAGCAGCTGCCTAAGTAGAGAGCACATCTCTTTATTCAGCTTATGAAGGTAAGGGCGTTCATGTTGAAACATGATGTTGAACTTAGTGAACCTTGGGAGAACTGCCTCCAGAAACAAGAAATATAGCTGAGAGTAGGCAGAGTGTAGTGTTTCTTGAATCCTCACCACAGAATCAAGTTTACTTTCCTTTGCATCTATGTTTTCTTGAAAATAGACTATAAGTGCAGGCCATTGCTCAAGCACTCGCGTCACACACTGCAACATTGCTAACCACCTAGTTAGGCAAGGGCGCAAAATTTTACGCGTTTCCAAATCTAAACTTTTTTGTATTTCTTTGAACTCCTGTTGGCGCTTCCCGGACGTCTTGAAATACGTGTAAACATCACGAATGAATTGCTCACATGTGATCGGAAGCTCATTGCAAGCGTGAGAGGCCGCCAAGTGCGCAACGTGGCACGTGCAGTGCAAGAACCAAACAAGGCCCTGTTGGACTTTAACACGCGAGAGAACAGAGTTAAATTCTCCGACCATCGCACGGGCGCCGTCCGATGACATACTTAGACACTGCTTCCACGAAATACCATCACGCTCAAATGTGTTGTTGACCACATTAAATAGGTTCTCGCCTGTTGCTGCACCTTGAAAAGCAACAACCTCGTACAGATATGTCTCGACTTTGTCGGCGCCAAACATCCGAGCCATTATTACCATCTGTCTTAGTGTGGCCTTATCTGTGGACTCATCGATCATGAGTGTGAAAAACTGAGTTTTCATTTTATTTATGACATCTTCTTTCGCCGTATCACCGAGTACCTGTTCAATTATCTGACTCGTTTTTGTGCGCCCACAATGGAAGTTTTTTGCGATATCACTGTCAGGGAACATGATGGGTACAAGCTTAGTGAAATTGTCACTTAATCTTACTGCAAGATTATTTTCAGTTACAAAGTTTGCCCAGAGAAGGCACGCATCGACATCACCATTGTTTGCAGTGACAACAAAATTCGTCATCAAGGCATTTTTTTCGACAGACCTTTCGTTTTTCACGTGGTTTCCCGAGGTTGCATGTCGCCGCAAATCTTTGATTCCACCCGTACCTATGTTGAGTACAGCAGAACATACTACGCACAGAGCAGTCAAGTCCGTTTTGCCCCTACGGAGCCACTTCAGTTCATTCAACCACTCATTTTTAAATTTCTGGATATAAGGCTTCCTATACATTTTGGTGACGTGAAATCACATTAGTTGTAAAACATAATAACGAACTGGAGCACTAGACGATTGATACAAGCTTGCGTTGCGAAACAGAATGCACAAACGATCACACACGACGTGTAACCTAGCGCGAGCTAACAATTCACTTGGCGCAGTGATGCAATCGACTGTCTGTGTGTGACTGACTGACGCAGCTCTGCTGGCTTCCGTGCCGTGTGCAGGCAGGCTAGCCGGCCGGCCAGCCGATCGGTTTGTCGAGGCAGGCGCGAGAGGGGCGGGAGAGGGGCGGGAGGAGCGGGGACTCGGGAAGAAGCAACTCTCGGCGGCAACGAGCAGAATAGATCGCGGCATTACCTTTCAAATTTATTATTATAATATTATTCAACGCATCGCGCGTGATGTAAGACGCGAACACATTATGCCTTGATATTCCGGTGATATTATTATTTTTTTTAAATTTATTAAAATATTTTCGGAAAATTGGTATTTTGGAGAAATCCGTGAATTTCCCCAAATATCCTGTCATCCTTGAAATACCCTAAAAATCCGCAGAAACGGATCAAATCCGTGAAAACGGCAACCCTGTGCTAGCCTATCTAGGAAGTAAAGTAATGGCAAGTGGAAAGATTAAAAAGGAGATTATCATCAGAATACAAAAGGCCAGTAACTTCTACCAGTGTGTGAAAGGCCTGGTGTGGGATAGGGAAATACCTATTCAGTGTAAGATGACACTTTATAAAACCTATTTTATACCAATCCTTACGTATGCAGAAGAAACCTGGACAATGGGAGATCGAGAGGAGAGTCGGATGCAGGCGGCAGAGATGAGATTCCTGAGGAGCGTGCAGTGGGCAAGACGAGAAGGGACAGATTAAGAAACACGGACATTTCTAAATGCTGGGTGTAGAGAAGTTTGACGTTAGGAAGGACACGGTTCAAATGGTATGGACATATGAAACGAATGGGGAAAAATAGGATGCCCAAGAAAATGTATGACAGAAGGAAGAAGCCAAGGTAGAGATGGAAGGATACCATACCATAATAGCAGGAGACTTGGAGGCTAGAGGAGAGAGCTGGGAAGATGTGGAAGAGTTGTGACTTGTGATTGTGAGAAGATAGAAAGAAGTGGAAAAATTTGGTTACTAAACCCAAGTTGACCCTGCCAGAAGCAGGAAACGGCTATGGATAATGATGAGAATAATACCCAATTTAAAAAATAAAAACAAATTTAAAAATTTGAAACCGATCAAATCCGGTTAACCAAAGTTATCCCTGTCCAAGTGGAAACTGAAAAATGTGGTAATAAATTGGATCAGTATTAACTTTGAAGTAGCCTAGCACAGACGCTGCAAGTCGTGTGGTTAGAGGCTCTGCTTCCAATGCAGATGGTCCGAGGTTCGATTCCCACTTTAAGCAGAAGTTTCTTAACTTCTGACGTGGAATCAAGGTCATCAGTTCTTGGCTTAGGGGTGTATAAACGATGACTCCTAGCAACCAAACACATAATAAATTCTAAGGTTGTTCAGAATTAGCCTTGTTGATTCTGGCTCTGTCCGCGGGTGTAGTCATGTCCAGATTGATTGATCGGTGTTTTATTCTTAAATATGCCAGTCTCTAGTGGGTCATTGTTTGCTTGTCGATGGTGTCGGCATCTACAGGGTTGGCTTGGTCGGCTTTAAATTTAATGTTCCCCAACCCCAATGAAAATCAGTTCTGTGATTGAGTGGGTAGACTGTAAGTTTAAGCTAAATACAAATTTATTTTATTTATTTAAGATATTTCCACCCCTACTGAACTCACAGTAGTCGTCCATAATGTCCGGTGCGTCTAGGATGCGGTCCGGTCCGTGGGGGATGTGGCGCGACGAGCTCTTGAGCGGGTTGGGAGACTTGGCGGCGCTGCTGTAGACGACCTTGAGGCGGTTCTTGTAGTCGTCGGGGGCGGACGGAGCCTTGTTGTTGTAGACGAGGATGCGCATGTTGTTGAGATCGCCTCCTTGGAGGTTCTCGGCCATGATGCGCTGGTTCTCTAGCTTAGAGGGGCTCGTTGAGTCGCCGTCAGTTGTAGGGAGGTTCACCTGAGAAAACAGAGACGCAATTATTCAGAGAAGAGTCAAAACTTCTCAAGGTTTGTTCATTTTTAGCTTATGTTTTTTATTTGTACGTCCGGAGGCTTGCCCTAGAAATCGTTTTGATTTTGTAGATTCAATTTAGCAAGATTTAAAGAAAATTTAGGAGAAATAAATAAGTAAATTCAAGAAATATTCGCGATATCAATTTTTACATTTTGGTACTTTTAATAAAAATATGATTCTAACATTTAAGTCCAGGGTTTAGTAAGTCGGAAAACATCCTTATCAGCTGTTGTCAGTATCACCCACGGAGTTTTCCTGTTGTGTTTGATAGATGTATTATTTATTTATGTTCTTGTTTTTAATAATAATATTACTGGTAGTGTTTTTTTTTTAGGCCCGTCACAGACAGTAATATTAATTCGCGTTTTAAAAGTCAGTCAGACAAAAATTTTAATTTATGTCTGCCAATAGGCTGTCAAACCATTCCCTTGCTGCACATACAGGCCTACCTACATACATACAATTTGAATTCGTATTGCATGCAATAGGCTACTGAAAAACATCTACACTGCAGTGCGTTTTTATCAGACAATAAAAAGGACTGTAGGCGGTAGGCCTATATTAATTAATTTGAAAAAATTGTTTTGAATGAACATTTTTAATTTTTTATTAAATAGTACCAATTTCTGCAGCGGTCTTTTTTAAAACTTGCGTCATGATCTGAATAAGGCACACTTTGTCGATGATTACAAATTGAGAATTTCCAGCTATGATATAAGGTGACCAGACGTACCGGTTTGACCGGTACAGTACCGTTTTCAGAACACTTGTACCGGTGTCCCGAGAGACTCGATAAAATGACGTACTTGTACCGGTTTGCAATTTTGGAGGGGAAATGTCCCGGTATTCAGTCAACTGTACCATGTGGAAGGATAATGGTTTTACGTGAAAAAATACACTCCTCTGATGAATAATAACAGTAATAATAACATTGAAATAGTTCTTCCACTTCCAAGAAGATAATTCATTTTCTCTAGGGGTGTGCTAGCTAGTATTATTCAATGATTTTGGTGGAGGTGCCGGGTCGCGCTCGAGTGTGAAAACGTAAATCTATTCTTGGCGTTACCTTACCAACCCTGAATATCCATTATACTAACCTCAGTCTTTTGATAAAAATTTGTGTTCTTTTTGGAAGTTCTGAACTTTTTTTTGCACAAATAATTAAAAAAAGTCGTTAGGCCCCTATAATGTTTGTATCAACATTTTCATGTAATACCACTTTACTACTGAATTATGTCATAGCATAGCCCTAATAACATTTGTGCTTGATCATTAAAATGATCTAGAGAGAGAGATTACATTTTAAATCAATTAGATGTTACTCTTTCACTTTTAGAGCCAACATAGACATATCAATAAACTAGGTAGCTTAGCAAACGCTTTTTCAGGCGCGTTGTTGGATGAGCGTAATTGGTGCATTGAGCTGCCATGTGTTATACAGATTTTCTGTCTGTGAAAAATATCATTGCAATTGAAATATTTTTTCTATTGCGCTCAAATTTCACACGAATATATTAATTCATAAAATTAAGGTTCTGTGAATTAATGATTAAAATCAAATAAAGCATGTAGGTGTTATAAGACGAAGACATTTTTTTTAAACAAAAAAAATTTGTAAAATTCCGATTTTCATAAAAAAAATCATTTTTTGATTGCGCTCAAATTTCACACGAATATATTCATTCATAAAATTAAAATTCTGTGAAAAAATCATGACAATTGGATAAAGCATGTAGGTGTTATAAGTCGAAAGAATTATTTTTAAAACAAAAAATTAGTAAAATTGCGATTTTCATGAGAAATAATTTTTCGATTGCACTAAAAAACGTGGCAGTTCTTAGTTCAGAGATTTCAAAGGCCTTCAGAAAATTTAATCGCAATCGGAGTATCGGTTTAGCCGGAATCGTGTTAGCAAAAATACAAACAGAAAAAAATAAAAAAATAAAAAATAAAGGGCACTCCGGATTTTTTTCCCCCAGTGTAATGCAATGGAATCTTCGCTTCGCTCGCTACGTTGATCAATGACATACCTACTAATTATTTTGTTGTGAAGACAAAATGTATTAAAAGTTAAAACATGCATACAATACTATAGGTGCACTCACGCTTTTATGGACTTTCTTAGTAGGGGAAACTACACTCGGGTATACCCCCACCATCGGACCTCGACCGGGGCGGACAAAAGAGAGGGCAAGCGATCGAGATGAATAGAGAGAGAACTTGAGAAGGTGGCTTCAATACATAATTCACTTGTCATTGTTTATTATCGCTAGTTTCCTAAAATAAAATAATATGAGATTAAGTGCCACTTTTACATATGTAATTGTACACAAATTGGTCAATCCCGATCAAATTGTCTTTTTAATTTTAAATTTTTAACCTATATTTGGCTTTAGTACTCGCACTCGGCAATCGATGTGTACTTAAAATGGCCTACAATCAAAAAAACGTGATTGCAGAGATCTGTTCTATGTGATGGGTGCAAAATATTCCCATACGTTAGCATCGATGTTATAATTTAATTTGGGAAAGAAAAGTAAGATAAACATAGCCGTAACTAGGGGTTGATAACCCGCTTACCATGTAACAATGTGTAGATAAACTTTATTTAGCTATTCCGAAAAAAATGAGTAAAATATCAAGCAAATGAAGAGTATTGGTAATCCAATTGGTGTCAAGATTCGACATTTTTGTGTTCTACAACGTAGAACCCTTCCTCTTTTCAGGTCCAGTGCAGGTTTAAGTGTGGGTTAGAAGAAGGAAATATATAAATAAAAATAATTACTATTAGCTTCTCAGTTCTCAGAAATATTGTTGTTAAAAAATTGTTTTAACACGCACTCTTCAACCTGTGTTATCATATTAATTTACCTAAGCTTATTTAACTTCTATCTGATTCAGTTAAAAACCGATTTACGAAGGAGGATAACTAAATAAATCTAATTACATAAATGCAGACACAACAATGAACTACAGTGAAGTAAAATTTGAATATTATTTATTGTAGGCTTATTATTTTGATTATTGCCATTTTTATTACACATCGATTACATGGTATACTTAGGGTGCAACGTTTATTGTGCTTGTTTGGTTCTCTCCTGGACGTCACGTAGCTTGTACTCTATATTCATAAGTAGTTTATAAGTAGTTCATAAGTACGGAAAATAGCTTCATTTTGGTTCAAAATTAAAATTAAAAAGACAATTCGAGTCGTATTTGCCAAATTGGCTCGTTGGTCTTGTTGTTAGCGTATCTGCTTCCAATGCAGAAGGTCCAGAGTTCGATTCCCGCTAAAGTCAGTAGTTTTTTAACTTCTGATTCGGACTTAAGTCCATCAGTTCGTGTCTTAGGAGTTTGTAAACGGTGACTTTGGAGCCGTCCTAGCAACGAAGCACATAGTAAATTCAGAGTTGTTCTGAATCGGCCTTGATGATTCTGGCGTTGATTCGCGGGTGTTCGCACTGTCCATACCACTGATTGCTATATTTCCTATTAAAAATATCAATCTTTGGTTGGTTATCGCTCACTCGTCGATTGCGTCGGAGCCTACAGGGTTGGCTTGGTCGCTTTGATTTAAAGTCCTCCACTGAAAATCAGTTATATAACTGAGTGGATAGACTCTAAATACAATTTATAAATTTTTTTATTTTTTTTTATTCGTAGGCAAAAGTAACAATTAACCTCTATTTTATATTTTAGGCACTAGTGATATTAAACAATGACAGGTGAATTTTGTATTCTAGCCACGCTCTCAATTTTCTATTCATCTCGATCGCTTGCCCTCCCTTTGTCCGTCCGGTCGAGGTCCGATGGTGGGGGTATACCCGAGTATACCCCCACCCCCCCTAGTTTCCCCTAGTAAGCAAGTCCATAGATAGCGTAAGGCACCTATAGTTCAATGCAGTTTCAATTATCTTTATTTTTTATTATTGATTAGAACTTAATTAGTATGATGCCCTCATCAACACATTACACGCATTATTTTCTGCCGAGTGCTTGTATTTTATTTTGCACCATCATATTTTTTAAACCACTAGATATTAGATTTTATGACTACAAAAATGTACACATTAAAACAATTTTTAATTCATATTTTCATGTCAGAAAGCCGTTTTTCTGGACATTTGACCAAATATATATCTAAATAAAATTTTCCTCCAGCGACTGGGGCTCTGCCCAGACCCCGAAATGGTCCAGGAGTACAGAGTACATATTATTACACTTAAGTTGTCCCGGTTTGTACTGTCAAAATATGGTCACCTTAATGATAGCATAGATGTAGGCCTAATTTATGACATTTTCAGGGAATATGATGAAAATAATACAAGTTGTAGCCTACTATTGTTATTGCATTATCGCGGGAAAACGATTAAATATTGCACTTCAGCTGTTCAGTGTTATCAATTTGTCCACACAATGAACACAATTAGGCCTAGGCCTATTGTTTCACTTTAAAAAATCAGCATTGATAATGCAAATTAAGTAATAATTCCTTGTATCAATACCAATTTTGGCGGGCAAATTTAGTTATAGTAGGACTTCACAACATTGTACATAAGATTTAATAATATGTCGTTCGGATGCCGAATAACATAGTATGTAATTTCCCTGCCTTATTCAGGGTTTTCAGATTTTCAGACTTGAGGTGTAGCTTATCATCATTCAGACTTGAGGTGTAGCTTATCATCATTGTTGAGGTGTAGCTTATCATCATTGTTGAAGGGCAATGTCAAAATAAAAAACATGTCAATTTTGGAGGTTAGGCTGTTTGTTTTTTCCCAAAATACAGGACATGCATAGACAGAAAAGTAATTGCAAGAGAGCTTTGCTCATTAATTGGGTATGACTAGGCCGCTTTTTCCAGTCCCGTTGATAGATGAGATTTTGAAAACAATCGTAAAAGTACGATTTCTATAAGAAATATTTCTTCAAATGTCTCTAAAATCAACACATAGGGATAATTTCAGTGATTTTCAACGTTACCATAAAGTTTCATAAAGATCGGAGTAGCCGTTTGCCAAATATTACGAAAATATCTCATTATAAATCGAAAAAATCGTAAAAGTACGATTAGGCCCATCATTAAAAAAAAAAAAAAAACAACAAAAAACACCTGAGTCAAATTTTTTGAGGGGTGAGTGAAATTGAAGTCTAGGCTGCACTCATCCAAAAAGGATTACAAATTCTATCTCCTAGATCCAATTTCATTTTAAGAAAAAATAAACTTACCAGAAAGTTCCCGAGATCGAAGCTACACGCTGTTCTTACAGGGATAAACCTATCTCCCCCTTGCGGTGTTTTGGCTGTTTTACCTGGAGTTAGTAGCTGAACCATTCTGACCTGTAAACAAAATCTATGAGTGTATGTCTACAATGTCAATAAGATCACAACTTCAACTATACCGGTATTGGGATGACCGAGGACTGATTAAAAAGGCTTTTAAAGGGCACGGCAACCATTGGGTCAATAGGTGTACGTCGGTACAATTCTAGCCTAGGGAATGTGGGGAAAATAGACCAGTGCTGGGGAGAGTCGCACTTCGAAGGCCGGAGCTCGCTTCTAGTTTTGTAAAGTAAAATTCTCCCCTACATACTAGCCAGTGGCAGATCTAGGACATCATCATGGGGGGGAGGGGTGATTTGCACATTCATGTACATCCGTTAGAAAAGCAGGGGGGGTGTGGGGGGCCTATCCCCATCAATTGTGCCACAGGTGAATTTTTTTTAAATCAGGTTTTTAGAGTGCATTTGGTGCGTTTTAGAAAAAAGTGGTGAGCTGACTGCAAAACCAAAACAGGTTGTGTGCGTCAATTTGTTTTGTTGTCATACTCATGTCGAGCTTACAATTCACAGCACACGTGCTGAAAACAAGCAGCCCTTGTAGCTCAACAGACCGTGCCCTTCTGTAGTGTGCACAATCAGATCCCGATCCAACTTCACTCCACAACTCCACACTCTACTTCACTCCCTCCCCTACCGCCCTACGTGATTATCATAGGGAGGCCTTTTATACACTAGGCCTATTCACTATTGTAATATGCTGTTCGCTACGCTGTGCACAATAATAATAATATTGGACCCTCCAACATGCGCCGGGTCGGGGGGTGACGAGCCACCATTTTCTCGGGCTACAGTTTATCAGTGCTTGCTAGCGCTGAGCAGCACCTCATCTTCTTTGCTGTCACATATGTGCACTCTCTAAAGTGTTGGTCAACCTGCGAAAGTAAGTTAATATGTTCTCAGAGTTGTGGCGTGACAGTTGGCACCACTTGACTAGAGCCTAGGAATATAAAATGTCTAACTTGAATATAAAGTGATAATAAACTTATGATTGAAGCTTATTACGTGAGTACACACTTCTTATTATCCTTATCTATATCCTACATAACAATGTAGATAAAATATGTAACATGGTGGCAAGCGGTGGGATAAGAATAAAACCAGTGCTCACGGGATTTTAATAAAAACATGTCAACCTAACCTCAAGTAAAAACGTGCTCCTGTCAAAACAGTAAAGGCCTAGCTTAATAAATAAGAAAAACAAGCATGGAATTTCGTCCCCCTCAGGAACTCTCGTTCATAGGAAACATAGCAGAGAATTGGAAGAGGTGGAAGCAGAAGTACGAAATTTATATGCAGGCCTCTGAAAAAACAGATAAATCGTCCAAACTTCAGGTTTCGATTTTATTAAATCTAATAGGGGATGAAGCACTAGGCGTGTACAATACATTCACCTATGCAGACCCTACAGACAAAGAAAAGATAGATATTGTACTTCAAAAATTTGAGGACTTTTGCAAGCCAAGAAAAAATATTGTTTTTGACAGGTACAAATTTTTCTCTAGGGCTCAAGGTCCCACTGAAACAGTTGATGCATTTGTGACAGAATTAAAACATCTGGCATCGACCTGTGAATTTGAATCCCAAACTGAAAGCCTAATCAGAGATAGAATAGTGCTAGGGATATTGGACAAAGCTGTCCAGGAAAGGTTACTGAGAGAACCTGACCTAGGCCTAGAAAAAGCCATTAACTTTTGTAGAGCAAATGAAACAAGTAAAGCACAAATGAAAGAGTTGCAGGGGGAAACTACAAATGCAATTCAAAAGAAGAAGGTAGCCCTACAACCCTCAAAATACAAAACCAAATTCAAAAATCATAGTACCACTAAAGATACAGAAAAACTTGACATAAAAGAGAAGAAGACATGCTATAGGTGTGGGAAAATACACAAATTTAAAGAGTGTCCTGCCTATGGTAAAACTTGTTCAAAATGCGATAGGCCTAACCATTTCTCAAAAATGTGTAAAATGCAACGTGTCCAATCCGTGGAACAAAACCAAACTTCAGAAGAAGACGAAGAATTTGTCTTGGAAATTAAAGAACATGGTCCTACCAACCCTCAAGTGAATAATATTGAGTGGAGAGAAACAATTAAGATTAAAGGGTGTAGACATATCTTTTAAATTAGATACCGGTTCGGAAGTCAACATAATTCCGGACGATTGTCTAAAAAGTATGTCAAAACAACCAAAACTACACAGTGCAACTAGAACCATAACATCCTATACAAGCCATAAAATAGCAGTGAAGGGAGTGACAAAGTTCATGTGTAAAACCAAACAAGGGAAGCAGAGATAGAATTCTACATCTCAGAAGGAAAACCCAACCAATTCTTGGTATTACTGCATTAGAAAAGTTAGGACTTGTGGCTAGAATACACACTACAAGTGCAACAGGAGAAGTCTCCAACATGCAGGGTAGAACAAATGCCATGAAGATAGTAAACAACTATGAAAATGTTTTCAATGGTTTAGGTAAACTAAAAAAAGAATACAAAATAAAGCTGAGTGAAGATGCACAACCTAAAATAGTGGCAGCAAGAAAAATACCTTTATCTATTAAAGATAAGGTAATAAAAGAAATCAAGAAAATGGAAAAGCAAGGTATCCTAAAAAAAGTAGAAGAACCTACAAAATGGGTAAATCCTATTGCGATTGTAAAAAAGCCTAACGGAAATGTCCGAATATGTATGGATCCTCGAGAACTAAATAAATACATCCAAAGGGAACACTATCAAATACCAACATCAGACACAATCTTCGCAGAGCTACAAGGAGCAAAAGTATTCTCAGTACTAGATGCTTCTACAGCATTCTGGCAACTGCCCCTGGACGAAGAGAGCTCAAAATTGTGTACCATAGCCACACCTAAGGGACGGTACCGCTTCACCAGGCTCCCCTATGGTATCAACAGTGCCGCTGAAGTCTGGCAAAAAGCAATGCACGAGGCGTTTGAAGGTATAGAAGGAATTCTTATATACATCGACGATTTACTTGTGTATGGAAAAGATATCGAAGAACATGATGCTCGTTTGGAGAAAGTATTGGAAAGAGCTCAAGAAAAGAACCTGAGATTCTCAAGAGAAAAGTTAAAAATAGCAGTGACTGAAGTAGACTACATTGGTCACACAATAAATGAACATGGAATAGCAGTAGACTATAAGAAAGTCCAGGCTATTTCCTGTTTTGCAACACCTAAAACTAAACAAGAACTGCAACGTTTTCTCGGTATGATAACTTACCTGACACCGTTTATTCCAAACATGTCAGAAAAGACTAGTCCTCTACGGCGTCTTCTAAGCATGAAGAATGAATGGGTGTGGGAAGCACCAGAACAAAAGGCATTCGAAGATCTAAAAACTTTGGTAACAAAAGCCCCAGTTCTTGCCTACTTCGACCAATCAAAGAAAACAGTAGTATCAGCTGATGCAAGCCAGTATGGTGTGGGAGGAGTAATCATGCAAGAAGGAAAACCAGTTGCGTACACCTCTGCAGTACTCACTGACACTCAACAGAGATGGTCCCAAATAGAAAAAGAGTTATTAGCAATTGTCAATGCCTGTGAAAGATTTTACTACTATGTCTATGGGATTGAGTTTGTTGTCGAAACAGATCACAAGCCTCTACTTGGCATCATGAAGAAACCGATTGAAAGTCTGTCTCCACGTCTGCAAAGATTGGTAATGCGTCTTCTTAGATATAACGTTACTCTGCAGTACGTCCCAGGAAAACAGATGTATGTCGCAGATGCGCTGTCACGACAACCTGACGACAAGAACTACGTGAACACCGACTACCTTGAAGGAGAAACGGGCACAGTTCATTCGCTCATCAGTGCAACAGATGACAAAATAGAACTAATGAAGAACGAAACTGAAAAGGATCCCGTTCTCAGTGCTCTGAAGATGTTATGTAAGGAAGGCTGGCCAAAACACAGGTCACAAGTACCTGAAGAAGTACGACCATATTGGCAAAATCAAGATGGAATACACGAATCAAATGGTCTGATGTACATCAACAATCGAATCATCATTCCATCAAGTCAACGAAAAGAGACATTGCAGAAAATTCACTCATCACATCAAGGTGTAATATCAAGCAAAAACAAAGTGAAAGATTCTCTATATTGGCCTGGCATGATGCACGACATCGAAACCATTGTTAGTCAATGTCCAGTATGTCAAGGATACTCGCGAGCCAATCAGACACAGCCCTTAACACCGCATCCAATTCCTAAGCTGCCCTGGGAAAAGCTGGGTATTGATTTTCTGCATGTAAACAGTCAAGACTATCTGGTCCTCGTAGATTACCATTCGAAATTCATAGAAGTAAGATTGCTTGGAAGCAAAACTGCTCGAGCGGTAATTTATGCTCTTAAAAACATCTTCCGTACTCACGGTATACCCCGGGAATTATTTTCGGATAATGGACCCCCTTTTGAATCAACAGAATACGACAAGTTTCTGAAAGATTATGATATACAGAAAGTAACGTCAAGCCCTCTGTACCCCAAATCCAACGGGATGGTAGAACGAGCAATTCAAACAGTTGAAGCCTTATTAGTAAAAGCGTACAAATCAAATGAAGATCTACACCTGGCAATATTGGAATACAACAACACCCCGAAAGCAAATCTTCCAGCACCATCAGAATTACTAATGGGTCGACGTCTCAGAACAACTGTAACAGCTACTACAAAAACATTGATGCCAAAATTCAAAACTAACAAAACCCTTCAAATCCTAAAAGAAAACCAGAACAAGCAAAAGAAGAACTCTGATGCAAAATCCAAACAACTTAAACCTTTGAAGAACGGTCAAGATATAATAATTCAAAAAGCAACAAGGAAATGGATACCAGGTCAAGTAATCGAAAGGGATAAAACACCAAATTCGTATCGAGTAAAGACAACAGAAGGAAGCACACTACGTCGGAACCGCATTCATCTCCGTCCAAGAAACACTCCAGAAGTACCGGTATGCCCACATCCTCCTACTCCTTTACTTTTTCAACCAAATCCTGTAAGAATGGAAACTCCAGAAATTGAACCCTTCAGACTTACCTCACCAAAAAAAAATCACATACCAATTCCTGTACTGAACCGTTCTGAAGTAACTTTACAGAAGAATCCTCCAGCTAGCAGTCCGCAGGATGCCAGAGCTGACCGAAACACCACAAGAAGTGGACGAGTAGTCAAGGTTCCACTCCGTTTCCAAGAGGAATGACAAGTTACAAGATGAGAAGATCAGTTAAGAGTTAAAAGTCACATCAATAATCATATATATAATTAAGTATTTAGTAACGATTAATAATTTTGTTAGTAGTAGTAGTTATTCTTTATTGTAGCAGTTGGCTATTTTCAACATAATAACAGTAATAATAACAGATTTGAATCTAGATAATTTCATTACTAGTTAAAATAATATGACAATAATTAACCTTTAAAAAAAAAAAAAAAAAAAAAAGGGGCATGTCACATATGTGCACTCTCTAAAGTGTTGGTCAACCTGCGAAAGTAAGTTAATATGTTCTCAGAGTTGTGGCGTGACAGTTGGCACCACTTGACTAGAGCCTAGGAATATAAAATGTCTAACTTGAATATAAAGTGATAATAAACTTATGATTGAAGCTTATTACGTGAGTACACACTTCTTATTATCCTTATCTATATCCTACATAACAATGTAGATAAAATATGTAACATTTGCTGCCTTAAAATATCATGGAATATATAATATATATTTTATTTTTTAAAGAATCATGGGGAGGGGCGATCGCCCTACCGGCCCCCACCCCCCTTGTTTCCGCCACTGGTACTAGCTGATGTTTGTTTACAACATTGTGTGCCACGGCAACCTGGTTGGGAACCACTGACCCAGGGCCTAGATGTAAAACAAAGAGCACATGTTTAGAGGCTAGACTTACCACCTTTATTAGGAGTTTTGCTTGGTGTTTTTTTAGGAATTTGTAGGAGGCCTCCCGGTGCAGTGTTTTCTCCAGAAGCTTTTGGTTTACTAGGTGTTCTTGAAAAGCTAGAATTATTGCTCGAGGTAGAAAGCTTATTCCTAGAAAGATTTAAACTGGTACTGAGGCTGGAGTTTGAGACCTCCAAGCATTTTTTATGCCATCGTGGTGCAGGGCCTTTGGTGATTTGTTGATCTAAGCCCATACATTTAAGATCATTGGCAAAAGGATGGAGAGCCATGGAAAACTAACAGCTTGTCTTCACCAGTTCACCTACAACCAAAATGATTTGGATTAACAAATAAAACAATTATTAGAACCTGAAAAATGTCTGAATTTATTCCCTGCCTACTGAATCTATGTTAAAAACATGTTTGCTTTAGAAGGTTACTGGTTCCTTTCTTGATGTAGGGCCTAGGCAATATAAACAACTCTTGATTTAAAAATAAAGTTAGGACTAGGCCATGCCTAGCTCTCACAATAAAACAAGTGTTGAAGTGTGCAGGCCTAAGCTTCAGCATAGCCTACCATAAGAATTAAGAACCAAGCGGCTAGATCAAACAGGTTTAGGTGTGTCAATTTTGATTGATAAGGATTAATAGGCCGACCCGCGTTCGGAAGTACCAACCGTAAATTAACATTTACTAACCAACAGGCAACAACAAGGTTTTCCACCTTCCTGCCATGCCAGCTCTAGATTTTTTTTGAAGAGTGCACCCGAAAGTAATGTTGTCAATTCCAAAGGATACCGGTAATCTTAAAGTATACGGAATATGAAACCAAAAACATCAGCGGGATGGGATGGGATGAAGTTCCTATGTTAGTGATTAAAGAATGTGCAACGCAAATAATAAAGCCACTAACCCACATCTTCAATCACTCGTTCACCACCAGCCAATTCCCCAACAGAATGAAATACACCATTATCAAGCCAATAGCCTACCGGTACTAAAAAAAGGTGAGAAAACATACAAGACAAACTATCGTCCCATTGCCCTACTAACTGCTTTTTCTAAAATACTAGAGAAACTATTCCTGAACCAGCTTTTGAAGCACCTAGAAGATTATAGCTATATTGTGCGTGGAACAACACGGTTTCAGGAAAGATCGCTCAACTACAACAGCTATCCTCCGTGTTGCAAGCGCTGTGGAAGAAGCGCTTGAGCATAAACAGATGGCAGGAGCAGTCTTTTTTTACCTTTGAATTAAGGCCTTCAATACTATCAACCACACCACTCTGATCGGAAAACTCAAATTCTACGGGATTTCAGGCCCAGAAAACAGCTGGATCAAGAGTGTGCGACTAGGAGACAGCAACTTGGTGAAGCAGAATGGGAAGATTCTATGCATGGAATACCCCAGGGATCCATCCTGAGCCCAACATTCTTCAGTATCTACGTAAACAATATGCCAAAAAACATAAAGCTGGGTACTAAAACACAATTTGCTGACGACTTCAGTACAGTTCTAGTTGGAAACTCAACAGAGGAGCTGAGACAAGCAATGAAGCATATAACTACGGAGCTCAAGCAATACTGCCTTCCTAATAAAATTGCACTCAACATAAACAAGATGGTTGCTGTCGCTTTCACAACGAAAGGGGTGCAACCTTTCCTGGACGCCCCGGTCAAAATATCTACGAACGCAAAAGTTTTGGGTATTCAAATCGACTACACTCAACAGGCTAAACTGGAACTGCCGGCCCATATTGACTCGCTGTGCAAGAAGCTAAGCTCAGCTTGATACAACATAAAAACACCCATGAGACAATGTAACATAGGCCTAGGCCTACAAACAGTGAAAACTGCGTATTTTGCCCTTGTCCACTCTCATCTCCAGTATGGGATCTTGTTTTGGGGCGGTGCCCCAGAAAGAAGAGTATTCCGCCTCCAAAAAAGAGCAGTGAGGTAAATGGCAGCCTTCAGTTCAACACAATCTTACTGAGAAACTTTTAAATGCTAGGAATTCTAACCCTACCCAGAATCCATATATAAAAGCCCTGGCACTAATCATCAGAGACAACCCTGCGCTAACAATCACAGTGTGCTGAAGTTCACAACCACAACACTAGATCTGCTTTCATCTGCTTTCACTGATCTGCTGTTAGGGAAACTGGAAGGAGTTATAGAGGATCAATGGGTGAATAGAAGGGTAAAAGGCTTCTTAAAAGGTAGGAGCCAGAGGGTCAGGGTTGGTGATGAGCTATCGGAAGAAGTGGAAGTGACCTCAGGGATGCCGCAGGGGAGAGTATTGGGAACATTGTTGTTTGCGATCTTTATTAATGACATTGCGGACAGGATGAATGCAAAAGTTAGATTGTTCACTGATGATTGCGTAATCTACAGAATTGTTAGGAACCAAGGGGATACTAATGACTTGGCATATGACCTGACAATCCTTGGTGAGTGGGTGAACAAAAACAAAATGAGTTTGAATGTTAGGTAAATGCAAATGGGTTAGATTTACGAGGAGGAGGGTGGTAGCGGGAATGGGTGCAGGATACTCATTAATGGGGAAACTGCTGGAGAGGGTAGAGAGAATAAAATACTTGGGAGTATGGTTGCAGAGCAAGCTTAGCTGGGTGGATCATGTAAAGGAAGTCCGGATCCAGGGAAAGGGTTTAGGTGCCTGAATTTCGTTATGCGTACATTAAAAGGGGCAAGTAGGGTTCTGAAGGGTCATGCATATAAAACCTTGGTGAGGCAGGTTATTGAATACGCAGGGGCAGGGAAGTATGGGACCCGTACAGGAAAGGGGAAATTGTTGAAATTGAGGCAGTACAGAAAAGAGCTGCAAGAAGGGTACCTACACAATAAAAGGAAATGGTGGAAGGAGGAACTGATTAATGGGCAGTTAATAAGGACCTATGACAGTGTTACGGGTATGGTAAGGGAACTTGGCTGGGAGACGCTTGAGGATAGGAGAAGAGTGGACAGACTGGGTAAGATGTACAGGGTGTCCAGAGCACATGAGGGATGGGGGGAGATGAATATGCATCTAAAAAAGGTTTGCTAATATATAGCCAGAGGAGACCACTCATGGAAATATGAGAGAGGTAGGCCTACATGGGGGGATGGGCCACAGATGTGGGTAAGAACTCCTTCCTGGCTAGAACGGTGGTGGAGTGGAATAACCGTTCTGAGGGGATACTGGTGGAAAAGAAGTTAATAGGATTCAAAAAATCTCTGAAGCTGCTGCCAAAGGTGTATCCAGACTAGGGGAGAGAGGGGAGAGAGAGAGAAGAGAGAGAGAAGCGAAATGGAGAAGTGAGCAAGAAGAGACCTTGCTTGATAAGGGAATAGGCTAGCCTATGGAGAATATATGGAAGAGTGGAAGATGAAGAGGAAAACGTAAGATGAAGGGGAAAACGGAAGATGAAGGGGAAACCTGCCACCGAATAATAGTCAACAGCAGATGAAAAGAACAACAACAACGACAAAATCTCCATCGAACGATACAGGTTGTAGAAACTTGACAAGAATTTGCTTCACCTGGGAGTGAGAGTACCTAACGAACAATTTTCCACACAAGATTACGACACCAGTGAACTAACATTGTAGCGCAAAGGCATTGTATTGTACATATTCTCAACCCTAGTCTTAACAATATGCCAAATTTTCCATATATTTGGAAGTCCTTGTTGGCTTCCACACTTAGTAGGCCTAGTAAGTAAGTATTTTTTATTCATTGGACAAAATATACATGGTATCAGTAGGCCTATAACACAATTCTCTGTAAAGAGGGATACACACATAACAAAAACTTGTAAAAATACAGCAAACCTTTCACACTCAAAAGAAATGAGATCTAAAACAAGGACCAAGCTCATCTACCCTTCCACATTTGTGCATTCTTAATTCATAAACTTACAGTGTCCCGTAACAGCATCCTTGAAAAGCTTGGCAAAATAGAATTTGCAACTATTAATTTAAACGTAATAGTTCATCAAGTCAACATACAGTAATATGCAAATTCTATTTTGCCAAGCTTTTCAAGGATAATGTTACGGGACACTGTACGCTTAAGAATTAAGAATGTACAAATGTGGAAGGGTAGAGATGAGCTGGGCCCTTTTTTAGATCTCATTTCTTTTGAGTGTGTAAGGTTTGGCTGTATTTTTACAAGTTTTTGTTATGTGTATGGTCTCATTACTTTTTCAAGTTCCATTGCAAAATTATTTGTTAAAATATAACAATTTTATCAAAGTTGATTTAATTTCTTTGGTTGGGCCTATTACCGGTACCAATTAAGAGGATGGGATAGTCGCGAAATTAAAACCACGCAAAATTATAGTTTTTTCGTGATATCTCGAGAACGATGCAAAATATCTGAAAACGGATTGCAAACAGCCCTGTGGTTTTGGGAGAACTATAGCCTGTATGAAAACATATTGTAATGTGATGGTAATTAAGTCTTTTATTTGATATATTTAATTAATTTAATGCATTTCTTATACAAACCACACCAATTATTATATTTGAATATTATTTCTTGCATTATAGGCCTATTGCTCTAACAAAACAACAGGGCTGTCTGCAATCAGTTTTTAGATATTGTGCATCGTTCTCGAGACATCACGAAAAAACTGTAATTTTGCGTGATTTTAATTTTGCTACTATCCCTCCCTCTTAACAATAGGATGTAAAATATCTAGTGGTCCAAAGACTTGCATTTTATAAACAATGTACCGCAGTGTTCTCCCCAGAAAAAAATGTTCACTGGGTATTCCATAAACATTGCCGGGTACTATATTCATAGGGTAGGGACAAAATAGCGGGGGTCCGGGGGCTTGCCCCCGGAAAAATTTTGAGATCCTAGATTCGATTTGGTGAGTTTTAGAGGTTTTTGAAGCATTTTTAAAAGTAGCTTACTTTAGCTGGTTTTGTGGTAAGAACATTTCAAATTTGATTGAAATTATAGTCTAGACCTAAATTATAATTATTTTCTCCTTTGTATCCTAGGCTGTGAATTACTGTACTACCGTAGTCCTATTGTAACAATGAGTACAATAGGTCCTTGTAAAAGTGATATTATTTCTTTTTAAGTGGTTATTATCTTAGATTTGTTGTAGGTTTACAATAACTACAACATGAAACATTGTTGTATTTGATAACTTTATTTGTATTATTCTACTTTATAATTTGCCCTAGCAATCAATAAAATTGGAAAATTGATAAAATAAAATTGTTCACTTGTGTGTGCTCCTTGTGTGCAGTGAATGTTCACGATCATAGCGATGATTGCCATTTTGCCATAACTTATGTGTTTCGTTCAAATGCATTCCTTGTCGTGTTCTATATCAGCGAGATTAGCCTCCACGATTTTGTTTACAATCCGCGCTGCAGTTATCTCGCGTTTGAGTCAACACAGACTGACCGGAATGATGCGTAATGCGTAGCGTAGGAAAGGAATGTGCGAGAGATCTGGTTGGAGCGGAGAAGAGAGGGGAGCGCGGGGAGGTGTCAAACTACAGCTGACAAAACAAAACCACGCTCGCTGAATGAAATGTGATGCGTCAGTCGGTGTTTGTTAAAGGTGAAAACGATACACTGAGAAACAAAACATTTTGAAGTGTAGGCTTACAGCAAGAAAACGATCGATTGAGAAACAGTCCGTCGGAGATTTTACTAAAATACTGTAGGCCTAGGTAGGCTATAAATAAATGAATAACACAAACAAATTCGTGGGTTTCATCCTTCAAATCTAGCATCAGGTAAGTTTGATTTATTATCAGAGGACTTAAAAATATAAAATATTAAATAATAAACATTGATTACCGTCCTTCCCCGGTAATAGTTTATAAGAAGTAAAAAAACATAGTTGTAAACATAAGTATTACCAAACTAATCTTTGGTATGACTAAGAATTGAACATGTTAGTAAGTAAACAAGAGCAATATTTGCCTTCTGGTGAGCAATGATTTATTACGTAATGTCCAATCGTCTCTTCTTTTTTGAAGACCAATCATCAGCTGCAGCCTCAAAATCAAAACTAGATGCATCACTTCCTTCCAGTGATATCATAAGCAGATTATTTAGTTACAACAAGTTAGTTACAACATTTTGTAGGTTGATCTATAATGAATGTTGTGTGATGTGTGTCCGTGTCACTTGTTGCCTTGCCTAGCACGTGCGTCGCGCGCATCGCCGGATTACCGAGCCCTCCCGACTGCAGCCGATCGTGCTTCGGCCCAGTCAGCTGTACCGGGTGCACCCCATGCGATGCACTGCTGTCTGTCCGTGACATTCGCTTGAACTGGACTATTGGCGCACAGTGCCAGGCACCAGTGCTTCTACGTGGGTGCTCGCTGACCGCATCTCAACCCTCCCTCACATAAAGTCTTGACATAGAGGATGGATGGAGGTGTGAATGTAATAATTTTGAACAAAAATACTATAATTGGCGGCAGATATGTTTGCCGGGCAGTAGCTAAAAATAGCCGGGCGGGCCGCCCGGCTAACCGGCTCTAGGGAGAACACTGTACCGGTAGTCGATCATTGATATCTAGTAACTATAGTTAGGCCTACTTGTTGATTATATTCTTGTAAAAGGCTTATATTGAAACCTTTATTTGGAAGCCTTCCAGCAAACATTTTCAAACTTTTTCTTTCAAAAGACTCTATATCACTACTATTAGGGCCTACCCTACCTTAACCCTCTCCCGGCCATAGCGTTCTAATGCGTTGTGAAGTAATGTGTTTACTCCCAGTGTGGAATGTGGTCGGGACAGTATTAATGTCCATGTAAAATATGAACGTTGTAGCGCCACCAGTTTGGTCAGAATCGCGGGTCGATTGAAACTGAGGAAGAAGATCGTAGCAGTAGCCAACATCCTTAAAGTGATTTTGAGCATGTTTCAAGCCATTTTTTCACCAAGAAGGAATGCTCGTACCCCCAACCAAATTTGGCATGTGTTGTCAGCTGGGTGATTCCATGTAACTATGGAATTAGAAAAAAAAAAATCAAATTTTTTTTTTAAAGTTTTTTATTTTTTAGCATGATTCCACCTGTAAGAATCAGCCATTGTTTTGATGCTAGCTTCACTCTAGTGCCAATGGCAGCTCTGAGAAGACCGATATTGTTGTAAGCTGGTGATTTATGAAGAAACTCAAGATATTTGAAGGTAAGATACTCTTATTTAAATTGTGAATTAATCAAGCATGGTATTTTGAGGTTAAATACTTGAATTCATGATACGTGAGTTACTAATTAGCCAATTGTTTGTACAGTTGACTGTAGATAATTACTAAATGTTTATAAACTTGATACTTTCTAATAAGACATCATAAGCCTTCTTTGGTTAAAAAATTATAATTTTCTGTGGCCTACTCTGGATTTATCGCAAAGTGAACTTGTGATACGTGAGTTACCAGGCACTTAAATACTACGAAAATTCATTTTTGCATACAGTTTCAAATAATATTATTTGTTACCAGATTGAAAATAGCATTGACCCCAGTTGAGAAACAGAAGATGTACAGAGAGAGGAAGAAGGAAGAAGGCAAGCATGAAGAGATGAAAGCAAATCATGTCAACACGATGAGGAATAGCCGCGAGAAAGCCGATTTAAAGCTAAAAAAAGCTACCAGTGTCAAACTCGGTTTAAAAAAGAAGTCAATAGAAAAGCTAAGGAAAGAAATTCAAGAAGCAGATGTTTAAAAAAGTTATCAGTTCCTCCAGTTGTGACCCCCATAGCAACATCTCCTGCTTACAAAAATGAAATCCCAGCAAACTTGGAAAGGCAAAAACGAACTTGCGGAGAAATTTACCTACAAAAGTTAAACAACACTTGTTCGTTCTTTGTGAGCTTAGCTTACTAATCTAGTCTCTTAGACAAGATGTTATTTTGAACAAGGCACCAGTTGGATTCAAAAAACAAAATACAAACAACAAATGAAAATTTTGATTTTTTTAAATTTAAAATTTGAAAAAAAAAAATAAGTTTGCTTTTGTTTGTTTGTTTGTTCAACAAAATTTGTTATTTTGATCTACCTAATTGTATTTTGATATTTTATTACCCTATGATTTTTACTTTGCTAGTTTTAAGCTTTTAACACTGATTTGCTATACACAAATGTGACGGGATACGTGAGTTACCCTTAATTGATACGTGAGTAACCAATAAAAAAAATTCTCACTGTCACAAATCGTTTTTAAATTTCTTGACTTTTTTTATCATTTTTTCCCTACATATTCATGAGTGTATCTGTATAAATGTTACTGTTTTAGTTTGTTGGCTGAAGGAGGAAAAAAATTGTTTCTATGTTACAAAATATTAAAGGAGAATATTTTGTTACGTGAGTTACCATTACAAAAAAAATTACAAATATCACAGTATGAATTTTTATGAAAAACCTCTTGAACTTAAATTAAGAATAGGTAGCAAGTAGTCTGTAGCACTTTTGACAGATTGCAAAAGTGTAAAGTTGGTATTTAAATATCATTTTTTCATTGTTACATTTTGTCAAAATGATACGTGAGTTACAATGGAATCACCCAGGTACTTAAATTCCCTTGATTTTGATAGTTTTTAAGTTCATATCACGTTTCATGACGTCTGGGTGACACAGCGAAATTACCTTAACTCTGCTTGCTGTAAAAGGTGCCCGAGTGTGTAGCGCACCGCGGCTTGGCGGCGGCGTCCTAACGGGCACCTAGATGGTGCAATGACTAATTCTAATTTAATTCAAACTAATAATGTTAATATCTAGGATGAATGTACAAAAATGAAATATAACTGAGCTAGGTCTCAAACTCTGTAATATAGGTAATAATCGATTGATGAATAGCTGATCTAGGTAGGTAGGCCTATTTGCCGTATTTCTATTTACGTTAGCCCTACATTACATTTCGTTCAAAGTCAGTCTGTATTCGACACCTAGTTAATGGGGTTTTAGAGCACACAACAGTAAAGTTATCAGGATCTAGGCTACGGCCTAGTCTAGCCCTTCGCCAATCCCAGGTTTCCCGGTAGCCTACTTCTTCGGTTGGTAGCCCCCAACTTTTTAACAAGGGGAAAAGTAGGTTAGGGGTAGTGGGGGGGGGGATGCAAAGTGCGTATGTTTTAATAATAATAATAATAATAATAATAATAATAATAATAATAATAATGATAGACCTAATATTGTAAAACATAGGCCTAGACCTCCCCCCCCGACTAACCTACTTTTCCCCCTAATTTTGGGGTACTCTTTCGGATGGTATGCCCCAACCTACGCCAACATGGCGGTCAGTAAAAACCTTTTTCAAAAAAAAAAAATCCACCTACAAAACCCTTAACGTTGCAAATTTTTAAAATAAAAAACACTTTAAAAAGGAAAAGACTTTCGTTTGAAATAGCGACGTTAAAGGGAATTTTTTTTAATGAAAAAAAAGTTTTTAAAAAGTTGGGGCCCTACCACCCGAAAGAGTACCTAATATTGTGTGAAAAAAATTGGGGGCTAGGTAGCCTAGGCCCTACCAACCGAAGAAGTGCCGGTTTCCCAGCCCAAGGTGAGGTTGACTCGAGGTCTTGGTAAACAAAATCAGGTAGGCCTAGGGCCTACCTAGGCCCCAGTCCGTTGTAGTCTAGGGCCTACTACCCCCTAGGTAGCCCTAGCCTTTGAGAACCATGGCCTACTACCCCCTAGGTAGCCCTAGCCTTTGAACCTAGCCCTAGACCTAGGCTGCGCCCGCTCAAAAGTAAGATCAAATTAGGTCCAGGACTGTGGCCTAGGATACCGACGGGCTCCATCAGGAGAAACCAAAGAAGGATTGAGAGGCTTGCTTTGTGTAGGGCCTAGTCCTGTGAAATATCAAAGGTGAAGGTTAGGGTTGAAGTCGTAGGCCTAGGCCTAGGCCCTAGCTAGGCTTTGGGTTTATGGGCTAAGGACAATTCCAATGAATGCACATTGTTCTCAGGCACCTACTTGGCTCTAGAAAAACGAATAAGCCGTAGGTACTTTTATTTGTGTGTAGGCAAATAATTAAGTTAACGGCTTACCTGACGGAAACAAAAATATGAAGTGTGCCTTCACAATTAATTGCGTTTACTTATTGTTTACGTAGCCTGGCTAGGCTAGGCCTAGTTTTCAAATTCTGACGGTTGACGGCTGCTCAAGCAGCGACAGGAAAATAGCACCGGCACCGCGAGGAAGCACCATGGAGAGCGTGCGCGGCAAAAACGTAGCAAACAATATTTCATTAAAAATTGGTCCGAAATACATTGTTTAATATTAATTATAAGTCGAATTAATACAGATTTATAACAATGAAGTTTTCACTTCAACTACACAAGACTCACAGTATCCTAAATAAAAGTATCCGAAAAATACAATAAAATAAATAAATAAATAAATAAACAGTAGGCCTATCCATTTTTGCCTATTTTCAAATAAATTGTGTTTGCTTCGTGTTTGCCGCGCACGCTCTCCATGGAGCTTCCCATAGATACCTTCCTCCCGGTACCGGTGCTATTTTCCTGTCGCTCGGCGAACACACCGCCTGTGTGTACACACACGACGCCGCGGCCAACGCGACCACCGTTTTCGAAAGTGGTGTATCATTTTACCGCGAAATTTAAATTACGTAGATGAAGCAGTAATGAACAATGAACCAACGCAAAACACCATACGGAACTGTCTGTCTTTATTTACTTACTAGGCTGCTTCGCAAACGCTTTTTTGGTTGACTTTTTTATATCCTTTTATTACGGTTCCCTGTTCCGTTTGTGTATGGTACGTGAACAATGTTTGTCCTCAACAATGCTAGGCGACTGTGATTCTGCCAAGAAGAACAGACACACGCCTCGTCATGTCAGCCACGGAGAGTGAGAGGCGGCGAGGTAATATCTTTGAGTATATAACCATGGTTATATACTCAATGGTAATATCGATCTCTCGTTGCCCTAAAGGTACGATTTTTTTAAATGAGATTTTTTTCCGATTGTACCCTAAAACGTGACTGGACTTAGTTCAGAGATTTTAAAGGTCCGCTCAAATTTTCAGCTTTTTTCTCATTGTAGCATAATTGCAGTCTTTGCTTTGTTCATCCAACAATATGCTTACAAGTCTATTTGATAATTTGGATTATTTTATTTGATCAATTAGACATAATAGTGAAAAATCAGGTTATGTTAACATATCCTTAGAAATAGTTTGTTTAAAAATCATTATACTTTGTAATTTAGCTGTAGCAGCATGTAGTATTTCACTTTTAAACGAAGTGTACGATGGGCAGTAGTGTAATTTAAAAAAATATTTATTGATATATGCTATTTCCTGGGTAAAGTACATGATTTTGTACAATGGGGATCAGGCGTGAGGCGGGGAGCTAACGCGAGTCCGGGGCACATAGCCCCGGATTTTTGGTAGTATTTTAACAAATTTAAGGCAAGTTTTTAAATAACATTTTGTTATTGGCGACTGGTGATGATTGTTGTGATTACAAAATTATATTATTATATATTATAAAATTATATTGGGAATGATCTCTTATTAATCAGTAGAGGTGTGTTTTTGGTTTTATTTAATAAAACCAAACTAGCACCACTAAAATGGCAATAAAACCATGACAGTGACACTGCTTAATGGTCGTTTTAAAATAACACAGTTAATCCTATTCTAAGTCACTTTTTACTACAAACTTCCCGATAAAAACAACAAAAATAATACTTGCAACTTTAAAAAAATGATTTTCTTCTGATTAAATAGTACATGGTACTAGTATTGTGTTTCCACTTTTTGTTACGGTTGCAAGAGCTATCACTAGGTGGTATGCGACTGCGAGATAAAAACTGGTGAGTTAGGCACATATTGCAATTTCCTATGGATTTTAACTTTTAAGTAATATGATCGATTATATGACTGTTAGTGTTTTGCAATGCAAGAAATGCGAAAATGCAATAAAAATAAAAAACATACAGTACATAACACCACTTTTTACTATTTCCAAAACGAAATTTGGAAAAAATAAAACCATTTACACATCGCACACCTCTACTAATCAGTTATCACCTTGACAATACTTTTTATCTAGCCTTCATGCAGTAGCATACCCAGGAATATATTTTCAAGGGAGGGGCCAAAATTATTGAGACACTTGCTCCAAGCACCATGTAATGAGGGAGGGAATAGGAGTGATGGGGGCTAGAATAATTTCAGCATGACAGTTAACTTGCATTCTGGAATCAGTTAGCATAAAGTGGTTGTCTCTTCAACGATTCACTTGATTTGTTGCCCTTGGGTATCACTTTTAAATTTACCTTCACTTATTATCTATACGCCCAGTCTTTGTATTTTGTAAAACTATTTTTTGATTTTTTCCTCTCTGGATATACCACTGCCTTCATGAAAGAAATACTATCTGCAACCACTGAGCTGCGTACCAAGGAACGAGAAAGAAGTGAGCCATTTAGGGAAGATTTAGGCGTCATTGTTATTGAATTCTAACAACAAAATGGAGCGTGCACAATATTAATTGATATTGTATTTATTGACTTAATTTATGTAAGCCTCATCAATAAATATAATTATTAAATGATAGCAATAGTCGTAAAAGTTTGCCCCGACTAGGGATCGAACCCAGAACCTCCGGCTTTTTGAACTGATGCTCTACCAAGTGAGCTATCGGGGCCTAAGACAAACTCTTACTAAACTGCTATATATTGTATTGTGGAGGGCTATGATATAAATCAAACAGAAGACTGCCATGTTGCTGTCCAAGGTCCCCTAGATTTCCGCTAGGCTTCGCTGCCGCGCACCCGCCGCAAGACCTCCGCTAGGAGTAAATACAGGGGACCTTGGAATTGCTGTCATCACTGAAAGATAACACAGTTTTGAGCCCAATCACTTCTCATCTCCCATGAGTTAGGTACTAGTATGAATACAAGTGCTATCATTAATTCATTAAAGCAGGCTTATGCTTAAAAACCTTGTACCAGTATTAATAAAAATATAGTATTAATAAGTTATTTATTTATTAATGTATTAGGGCCTTTGTGATTTCATGAACAACAAATAAACAAGAACAAGAATAAATTAAATAATTATTTATTTTATTATTAACCCAAATGAATTACAATTTTAAGTTACATATTTTTAACTCGTACAAAGATACGTTCAAACTTCAAAGGTACGGTATTGATGTTTGGAGAATGTAAGTCCTGGATAACTCCTTTTTGACACAGTATACTATTACCCTTGAGCCATGTTGCATTAGAAGATTTGCAAGGTTCAAAATATATATGTAGGCTATCATATTATTATTTGTATAAAAGTGATCATGGGTCATCCGTGTATAGAATTGCACAATTATTGGAGTAGAGATATATTAAAAATGAAGGTAAAGATTGTGACCTACTTACGCTCCTCACGAATTTCACCCCAGCGCAGTACAAGCGACTTTTATACTGTTGAAGAATATTTTAATCATGCATTTGTCTGAGGTGTAGTTGACAAGTTGTGCATTGTTTTGCTTAACAACTAAAATATTGAATTTCATTTGTTAGGCCTACTTGAGCTACCCTTGGCGGTAGATATTTTCTATATTAAAGTTACATTATTGTAAGCTCGGTAGGGCTATTGGAATGAGAACTTTTTAAACTTGCATGTCTTAATTACATGTACATGAGTGTAAAACAAAGGCTAATAAATACTACATAGGCCTACATATACAACAAGATTCCAACATACTAGTACATTATCCTACTTGTAATAGCAGCTGCTTAACAACTTGACTCTTGCATAGTATAAAATATAAATGCAGTTTCTATGTGGGATATCGTGTTACGTCGATGATGAGACAATACTGCACTTCACGACACGGAACTTGTCGTAGGTCTAGCATGCCGGCTCACATAATGGTACTTCTTGAAGATCGGGGGTTCAGCCCATGGCTGACAAGGACCAGCGGCAACATTGCCGCCATCACCAACCACCTCGACAGGCTCAACAAATGGAGCAACCTCAAGTCGACGTCGAAGTCAACCTCCATTGCTGGCTGGAAGTGAGGGTTTCAGCCCATCTGCCAAGGACCAGCGGCATTAGGCCTACCTCGTTGTAGAAGGCTGGCCTGCATAGTCTGCAACCGCTCTGTACAACACGTTCGTGGTTGCATTGGCTTTGGTGGTGTACTGGTATATGTACAGGAAGCAACGTTAGCTCCTCATGCACGTCTCGAGGTTGGGTCCTTCTCAGGAGCAGGTACTAGTTTTATATCAAGTCTGTGTATATGTACAGGTGGCTCCCCTTGCAAAAGGAGTGACCACCGTCCGCTTTACGCACCCGCTCGTGCAAAACCCTTCCATGTAGGCCTACAAATATTAAAGATGTCTGTTTAAACTTTAAAGTACCGGTACGGTTTTGGGAACCCTTGGGCACTGCACTCTGTTGTGTTGTGTCCTCATCCAAAACTGGGCGGAACACATGTTGTGTAACATTTTCTTGTGACAATCTTGCACAGCCAGAGCTCAGACACGCGATTCGGGATGTTGGCCGCGATTCACAAGTCCAGGGAATTCCCCATACGTGGCTTGTCACATTTGTGCGTAGTCTCCTTGTCATCCATCTTGGAGATCACCCAAAACTCATCTAGGCCTATATAAGCTATGAAAGCCCCAACATATTATGATTTATAAACTCACTACTTATCACTCACCCACTATGTGTACAGTAACTATATTTATAAACTCATTACTTATCACTCACACACTATGTATGGTACGTACATTATATTGTGAAAAACTAGTTATTCAGTGCTTAATTTGCATTAAGACAGCTCACACACTGGTACTGCTTGTAGGTCTTTAGGCCTACCTTGTCGTAGAAGGCTGGCATGCATAGTCTGCAACCGCTCTGAAAAACGTGGTCGCATTGGCTTTGGTAGTGTACTGGCATATGTACAGGAAGCAACGTTAGCTCATGCACACCTTGAGGTTGGTGTAGGGGTCCTTCTCAGGAGCAGGTTTTAGTTTTATATCAAGTCTGTGTCCATGTACAGGTGGCTCCCCTTGCAAAAGGAGTGACCACCGTCCGCTTCACGCACCCGCTCGTGCAAAAACCCTTCCATGTAGGCCTACATACATTAAAGATGGTCTGTTTAAACTTTAAAGTACCGGTACGGTTTTGGGAACCACTTGGGGCACTGCACTCTGTTGTGTTGTGTCCTCATCCAAAACTGGGCGGAACACATGTTGTGTAACATTTTCTTGTGACAATCTTGCACGGCCAGGCTCAGACACGGGATTCGGGATGTTGGTTGCAATTCTCAAGTCCAAGGAATCCCCCATACGTGGCTGGTCACACTTGTGCGGAGTCTCCTTGCCATCTATCTTGGAGATTACCCAGAACTCATTGGCCTAGAAGCCATGAAAGCCCAACATAATATGATTTATATACTCACTACTTATCACTCACTCACTATGTATGTACAGTACCTATATTAATTATAAACTCACTACCTACTTATAACTCACATACTATGTACGGTACGTACAGTATAATATTATGAAAAATTAGTTATTCAGTGCTTAATTTGCATTAAGAAAGGCACACTACTGATAGGCATACGATTTAAAATGTAAAAGTGGGGAGGTAGGTTACCAACTTACCATTGCCATACCATTGTAAGAGAATTTATTTATTTGTTTATATAAACATAGGGCCTACCTACCTACCTAATTTTTAACAATTATAATTAAAAATTACAATAACAAATCATAAAATTATAATAAACAAACATTTTCATGAACTGAAAAGGAAGAAAAGAAAATCATAAAACAATTTTAGCAATTTGGATATCCACAGTAGTATTAATTTGTGTAATTGAATTTAAAACTTCAGGAAAAGGGTAGGCCTAATGATACACCCTATGCCCTCTAAAAAAATATTGTAGCCTACAGATACGGCATATGATTGATTGCACACAATACAAATTAAGCACTGGAGTTTTAAAGAGAATTTTCTTCCTGATATTTCAGTTCATAATCCACAGGTTTCGCCAATGGATCCAAACCATGAAGTTTCATTTGCACTGCTACATCAAATAAGTAGTCGTAGCACTCGCACATTGTTTTGGCTTGCTGCCAAGTGTCTCCCCAGACATAAACTCCGTGACGGCGAACGAGCACAGCCGTAGTTTGAGGGTATTCCTTTATAGTCTGTGCCATTCGATCCTTCAGGTCAGCCTCAAATGGTGTGTTTTCAATAATCGGGACTACGAGCTCCTCGTCGTAGTTATAGTTTCGACCAAGTTGTTGGTTCTTAATACCTTTAATCATTTCTTGATGTGTAACTCGAAATTCTTTCCCAGGGTAGAGCAGAGTTGCCATTACTGCAGACTTTGAGTGCGTGTGGATCACAGCACCAGCATTCCGAGCTGAAATAATAATTTGTGATATTGTTAATTAGTTGTGGCTATTTTACGTTGTTACCGTTGATATTAGATTTAACACCAAAAGGTTCTTAAGATGGTGACATCCAGTTAGATGCGGACAGGGAGGGGGGGGAGAGGGCTACGAAGGGTTTGGGGCAAAGCCCCAGGAGGCGGAAGCAAAATTTTGTGTGTTATTTTCTTCACAAGATGGCTTTTACAGCAATCTGAGGTGAGGATCAGAGGTAGGATCTAAGGTAGGATATGAGGTAGGTGGACTGAGGTAATATGAAAGGAAAGATGAAGTGACCTAGACGTTAAAAAATATTGTTTAATTTTTTGACGTCAGCTAATAATTTTGCTATTTGAATTTTTAAAGTTAGGCCTATTTATTTATTATTTTGTTAAATTTTTCGATAGGCCTACTAAGTAAACTTTGTGGAAAATAGCTGATTTTCCCCAAGATTAGAGAGAGAAGAGAATTTAGAAAGGAAATTTCTTCTAGAATAATAATAATAATAAGCGAGTTACGCGACGGTATTCCATTGACAAAATATAACCATTCATTGTGAAATCGGAGAGAAATTTAGAGATTCACAGATGCAACTCGACTCGAAGACAGACTTTTGGGTGTGGTTTTCTTATCATTTAATGACCCGAACCTGGAACTGTCACTTTCAATCATCAAGACACGACATCTAAAGAGTACACGTGGGCAAAGATGGAATTTTACCATCGTGCTAATACATGCTAATAAACCCGGGCTTTTAAATTTGTCGATTTAGGGTCAGAGTCGAAATGAATAGGCTATTTTCTTCAAGAATATTTAACCTTTTGAAAAGTATGCCCGTATATATACGTGCGCGCCCGAGCGCCCTGCCATGAGTATTCCCGTATATGTACGTTTCGATGTTTTTGGGTTGCACAGTAATTCAAGGCATGGGTGCATCGAGCTGGAGCTCGCCCATGCAGTAGTGCTACCTATTGACAACATCTTGGAACTATTTGGTGAAACATTTGGACAAGATTTTGATCTATTTTTAGCATGTTTTTGTGAATACGTGCGTTGCCGGTGCGTGTGACGGCAGGCCTAGTGCGTGTAAGTAGGCAGCAACAAGTGTTAGCGGTAGCTATGTCAAGGCGCGTGGATGTGAATGCAGATGAAATCTCGGAAATTATTATGAATATTGTGTGCAAATAAACATTTATTACATAAGCCTAAGAAAATATTGGTTATTAATCTCATTAAGAATTTTTCCCTTAGATTCTAAAATACGGAAAAAAAAACTCATTTAAGGGGTGGCAAACCTCAATTTTGAACTCACTTTTCAAAAGGTTAAGAAAGTTATTCTACTGACAAATAACCAATTCATTGTGAAATTGGATACAAAATACAAATTGAGAGATTTACGAAAGGTTACTCGACTCGGAGCAGGACTTTTGGATGCAGTTTTCTTACTCATTTTAATGAACCGAACTCGACCGGGAACTGTAAATCATCATGACTGTCTCTAGAGTACACGTAGGCAGTGATAAAATTGCCGCAACGGGCATTTACATTCTTTTGTCAAATAATTTACAAATCTCTGCAAATTTGTTAATTTAGGGTCAGACTTGAAATCAATAAATATTCTTCTAGAATATTAATAAGAGAGTTATTCCATTGACAAATAAATAACCAATTCACTGTGAAATCGGATAGTAATTGAGACTTTACGGAAGGTTACTCGACTTGGAGCCAGACTTTCGGATGCGGTTTTCGTTCTCTTAAAAGAGGGAATGTGACACATTTGGCAGTTAGCAAATAGCTGTTCGCTCGGCCAAGAAGCATTCGATGTATATGAGACTTTGCAAAGTTGTCAATAAAGCATACATGGACAGCCCTGCGTTCATATATTTAGAAAAAATTGTCTTAATTAGACAGAAAAAAAATCACGAATAGCCTATATACCATCAATTTTGGAGTTTTTAACAAAATCAAAATTTGTGAAAACTATTTTATTTTTTATAAATTATTTTAAATAAAAATTTGAAAATGTGTTACTGCAGAGCCCTATATTTCCACATTTGTGACGTATGTTCAAAATTTCAATTGTGGTGTCAGTCGGCTGAGCGAACAGCAATTTGACTAAAAAAACGTGTCCTATAGGCTATAGGGTACTCTCTTATGAACCGAACCGGGAACTATCACTGTCAATCATCATGACTACCTATAGAGCAGGCAGTGATAGAATTGCAACATCTTGAATTTTATTTTTCTGTGAAAACCAAACACAAAGGAACCCTTTGGAAAATGGTTGATTTCGGGTCCGACTCGAAATCAATATTTCTTCTAGAATATTAATAAGTGAGTTATTCCATTGACAAATAACCAATTCATTGTGAAAATGGATAGTACCGGGTAATTAGACAAGTGAGCGCAGCGAAACGAAGTCCATAAAGCTACTCGATCGGGCCTTGTCGTGATTAATTCTGTATGTTTGTCCGGTCCCATACGGTCGAACGGCCAAATAGATTGAGCTGAAATTTTAAACAGACATCCGTGACCAGGTAACTTAGAACTGCTAACAAAATGAGCAAAATCCATTTCGATTTAAACCTACAAGAAATAATAAACTGAAAAATAGGCTTAACATGTGTAGGAATTCATTTAACGACAATGGTTTTGAAAAAATCACTGCCTATTAGATGTTACTCGGTTGCAATGGAGGCAGTGGAAAAAATATTTGTAACGCCGTTATGCAATGAGCAATGGGTATCGAAACTTGCATGTTCAAGGTACCCCCAAATTCCGCTGGGAGATTGAGTAAACCTTGCAGTCTTTACTCGTACTATTTCGTACTGGCTATGTTTTCCATAGTATTGTCACAGTTGATGTAGACTAAACTGCGTTATATGCATTTCAAAACATGTTTAATATTTTTTTAAATACAATCCATAAACTACAAAATCTTATCCAACCAGGGGATTAAACCCAGATCTCCCACATTCCGGGTATAACGGCGCCGTAGCCAACTAGACTAGGGAAATGCCAAAGTCGTTGATAGACAAGTGAGTGAGCCATGTGTTGAATACCCGGTATCATTCCCTATACTGGGCTAGATCCAGCCTTAGGTATAGGGGAGGAAAGGGGATGTTCCCGGGTACTTAACACATGGCTCACTCACTCGTCTATGAACGACTTTGGCGTTTCCCTAGTTAAGACTTTTACGGAAGGTTACTCAACTTGGTGCCCGACTTTCGTACTCATTTAATTAACCAAACCGGGAACTGTCACTAACATCATGACTATCTCCAAACACACGTAGGCACTAGGCAGTGATAGAACTGCCGCATCAAGCATTTTTTGTCAAACAAAACACAAAGGTCAGTTGCAATTTTGTTGATTTAGGGTGCGACTCAAAATGAATACTTTCTTCTAGAATATGAATTAGGTATTCTATTGCCAAATAACCAATTCATTGTGAAATTGAATAGAAATTGAGAGATTTACGGAAGGTTACTTGACTGGAGCCAGACTTTCTTCTCAAATCCATAAAAAAATAAAAATAGATCAAAGATATTTAATTTTACATAGGCCTACGTAGTCATTTTGTGGATTAGGCCTACAATATTATTTAAAATAATATTCTATCAATTTATTTATTTTGGGCTTCCCAACTTAGTGAATTTTTATTTTTTTAACCAATGAATTTTCATACATGTACGTACATTCATAAGCACACATAAACAATGGTGTGCATTGGCTTTTCTTCAACCTCTTCTCCGGAGGTGGAAGTTGCAAGTCTTGTCCTTCCATGTTCTGTATAAAGAGATCCTCCGGCATAATTCGCTCCTTTTGAACACCAGATGGAGCGATGTATATTTCTTCTCTGTGAAAACATGTCACACAGTGCTCAAAATTACTTTCAGTTAGGCCTACTTATACATACACTAGGGTTGCCATTAGATAGTCAGTACGTACCCACATCAAACAGTTAATTGATTTAAAAGTATTTCCAGATTAACTACAGCTCATCTTACAATTGAATTTACCACCCACTAACTTTAACCCATCGGCTTTCTCGCCGGTCGAATCGACGGGCTGTTTAAAATGCGCGCTGATTTACCTGGCCATCGGATCGACGGACTAAAACAGCAAGGGAACAGCGCGCTACATTATCGGTCGTTGAATGAGAATGGTTCGTCCAATCACCAAGAGATCGCGCTCAATGTACTCTACGCACTTCGCTGCATCCAACGATGTGTTTGGCTCGTCACTCGGTCAAGTTTTAGCCTGTCTATGCTTGAAGGAAAGATTATGTTTGCATTCGTAGGTGGTATGGCGGCGCGCGCGCTATGGCGGCTACAGCTTATTGCAATATTTTGACAGATATGACGAAAATGAGGGGTGTGATATTTTGACACCAAGAAAAAATTCGAAGGAAAGTTCATACACCTAGACATTTATTTAGGCTACATTTTAGTTTTTATTTCAAGTAAATCGGGTTATTTTTGTTGGAGCAGTGAATTTTTTGCTGAGGTGCGCTCCGCAACCCCATTTCGTAAAAATAAATGGATTGAGGGGCCAGGCGCAGCGATTTTTAATGGTAAGCCAATGGGTTAAAGATCAACATCAAAGGTGATGCTCCATGGTAATTTGTAAATAAAAACTGATCCACTCAGCCCAGTCATATATATGTAGGCCTACATATTTTTTTCA
This sequence comes from Sweltsa coloradensis, assembly GCA_024449915.1. Lineage (NCBI taxonomy): Eukaryota > Metazoa > Arthropoda > Insecta > Plecoptera > Chloroperlidae > Sweltsa > Sweltsa coloradensis. The sequence goes on from JAMZAV010003048.1 coordinate 78,829, forward strand.
CTGGCAGCGACGAGCATGTGGTACCGGTATTTTCAATCAAACTTGCATTACAGCAGCGGTCTTCAAACTTTCTCACCCAAGTCCCAATTATTAATCAATCAAATTGCCGCGTCCCAACACTCCTTTGGTATAACCCCCCCCCCCCCCCTCCCAATCGTCATGACCGTTATTACTGTCACTTTAACATTTAAGCTCAATTTTTGTTCAGGCTTGGGGCCTTTAAGGCCACGGTACATAATGCCACTGCTTAATAAAAGTTTCCACTAACCACACCTACAAAAATATGTCAACCCGGTAAAATATTGCCTACTACAGACAGCTTTTCATTGCGTTGAATGGTCTCTGTACGGGGGCTACTTAGCAACTGAAAACCTAGACCTGACAAACCAAATGGTATTCTACTGCCACCCTTGTAATTGGGGGCGGCAATATGGACCAAAGCAGCAAGGACATATTATTATTAGCAGTCACACAACGAACCTCCAGTAAGGTGGCGTTGCAGTTCTGAGAATTTCATGGTGGAGCGTCATTTTCCACATGTGCATCCTTCATACATATCTTCAAAGAATGACTCATTTCGACTTCAAAAGTTCACAGTCAAAAGATCACAACAGGAGTTGTGCTTATAACGGGACAATGCAGGAAGTCACACTTTATTTTCAAATTTAGGCCTAGGCCTACTTATTAATTTTGTGAAAACAATTATTTTTATTATTTATTGACTACTACTCTTCCATTACCCAATTTTCTTGGTGTCCCAAAAGCAAATCCTCACTGTCCCAAGTTGGGACGCGACCCAGACTTTGAAAACCGCTGCATTACAGTATCATTACTGGTTTAAAAACCGTAATCAATCTCTGCAAGGGGAATGCATGGCTTGCCAACATTGGTGTGCTATTTTATAGAAATAAATCCAGTAATTAAAAAATCCATCCCAGCTGATTGAAATCTGGATTGATTTCTATAAAAATCAATTACACCTACGGGAGTGTTTCCCGATTTATGAAATTGAGAAATGGTGTGCTAGGCGTCTATGCAATTTGGGGACTAAGAATCTTATTTCTAGCCCAAATAAGGCAGTTTGGTCACAAAAATAAAATAACAATAATAAAAGATTAAAAACAGTAGTTTTGGAGTAGGCCGATATAAGAACATCATAAATAGTAGTCTTTTGAGCCGACCAAAACTATTTTCGAACATTTTTTTGACCATGCGTAGCCCTACTGTAGGCTACTCCCAATATAGCGTCATTTTTAAGCATTTTTGTGGATCATTTCATCAAAAAGTAGGTATACGAGTGGTAAGACTGATATTTTTACTATAGTTTGCACCTACCCGTGACTAGGACATGTGGTTTTTGAAATGTGTAGGCCTATCTTTAATATCTTGGGTTGAACGATTTTTCGTATTTTCCGGTAGGCCTACAATCTCTCAGCGTAGGTACCGGGAATCCCAAAAAATCAATGTAGGCCTAAGCAAGATATTAGAGATATGCATTTCAAAGGGGCTAGTGTAAACTATGATAAAAATATCAGCCAACCAACTTTTGTTATTATGGTTCCAAAACTACTATATTTAGGCCTAGTGTTATTTTGGAAAACATATTTTCGTGCCCGCACAGTCATAGGGCAATGATCATTTTTCAATTATTATTAACCAATGCTAGGCCTACAAAAATAGTTAGGCCCTAGGTCCCAAAAGTTTAAGCCAAGTCTATTTTTTTGTGAAATACGAGTGGGCTCTAGAATTCTTTAGCTAGACATTGACTATGTATATCGCTCCCGCCAAAGTGCGCGTTGGTTGAAATCGCCTTCAACGAATTCTATTTGGAATCTGCCCATATATCACGTCACTTTGAAACTCGTTCTTTCAAGCCGGTTGCTAAGTGCAGAGTTTAGACACTCAGTGACTTTCCTCTGCCACGGGAATAGACATATAGCGGTGGATGCGCACACATTACGAAGCCGCTTTGAAGTGTATGTCACATAAGTCAAGCCGGTTTGGTTCCCACCAAGTTGCTTCCGAAAGCGAGTTGATCGGAAGTGTTGGAGGCAAACTCAAGGCGTATATATCACAGTCTACAATCGGCTGGAACCAAGGCGCTTTCATCCGAAGCGCTTTGAACGTGTGTGATTTACGTAGTCATTGTAACCAAAAGTGAGGTTATGTTTATAGACCCTATGGATGCAGTACTGTGCTCAAGTAATAATTTATTTACTAGCCTTCCTAGTTCCTACACATCAAAAGTATACAACATCAGGAAGGACAAGTTAGTAATGGGAAGAGGTCAGGCCATGGTGACTGAAACAAGGAAAATACAAATGATACGATAGGCCTAATGATTGATGATAATTAACTCCAGACATAGACCACGTTTATCACGCGAGCCGAGTTCGGACTGACTAGGGTGCGGACATAGGGGGGCTCTACCATAAGGGCATTGGGGCATGTGCCCCTCCTACTCTTCACGCCAACAATCACTCACATTTACGAGTTGTAGACGTCGTGGTACACATTTACATAAAATCATATAATTTGTATTTTCAATGTGAACGCGCGCGCGGTAAGGAAACAGCGAACAACGCTTGACTCGAATAAGCCTTCTACGGGCTAGACGAAGCTACGCCCAGGTAGCGCCTGCGTAGTCAGTTTTATTCGGAAATAGCCGAATCTTTGCTTCGCAATAAGCGTTGGAACTCCGGCAGGATGGGCAAGATTTTAGTACGCCCGCAGCTGTTGTAAGGAGAACACGTTACGCGCTGCGTTGTGCGGGTGTGTTGTGTTATCTTTGGCAGCGTTTATGTGTGGTTTATATATCTGTGATTTAAGCTTAGAGGTTGTGAACAGTGAACAGGACCAGAAAATGAATGAGGTGAGGTATTTAAAATATAAACATTTAAGTTACCAAGACCGACCGAGGAATTCGCCGTGTCCAAAGAAAGAAGAGTACAACTTATTTACAGGCATTAAAATACCAAGTAAATTTGCATGTGCTGCTATTATCTTCTTTTAATTTAAGCGAGGACGAAAAATATAGCCAAATTACCATTTTTAAATGATGAGTGATTTGTGCCGTATTAACCATTAAGCTAACTAGGCGCTAGCCATAGCGGGCGCCAGACGTCTAAAAAAATATTGAAAATATTTTTGTGTTATGTGTATAGTTAGTTCTCCCTTGCTCAAATTGCTGTAAAGGCTGTCTTGGAGCTAAATATATGCCAAAAAATTTTCGCTTCCATCGGCGGGGGCTTCGCCCCAGACCCCTTGTAGCCCACGCAAGTCCATTCAAATATATTGTGCCCTGCCTATTTTAAACCCCACGAGCCGCCACTGGGTGCGGACTGAATTTTCAGTTCAGTCCACTAACGTTTATCAAGAGCTTTCAGGTCAGACTAGCTCAGCCTCAGTCCGAGCTAAAAGGTTTAGAAATGTCACCGCTTGCTAAATGTATCAATGCACAGGCTGTTTGTGACAGTTAATGCTGTTGATGTTGAAAGCAGTGGCGGTGATTGGACGATTACAAAGAAAATTGCCACGAGTTTGCATATTTGAGCTCGATTGGGTTTAGCAGCTGGCTCGGCGTCGTTACCGAGCTGGACTCTGTCTGGACTGCAGTGTTCAGCAGGCGATTTCAGTTCGGACTCAGGTCAGTTCGTATGTTTCAGTCCGAACTCGGCTCGCATGATAATCGTGGTCATAGGCCTACTTTATGCACCAACAACAAACAACGACCATTCCCACACACATACATCTAAAAATAATTGTGAACTGTGACGGGGTCCAGGCACAATAGTGAGCTGACAAACAACAACATTTTCATAAAATATCACCGGCAGGCAAAAGCGGCAGTCTTATAATACTTGAATTTTGCCGTGAGTGGCACCAAAACCATTCATTCCTCACTAAGGCTGGGGCTACACAGTGCGGATGCTCCGCGACGGACGGTCCGCAACAGGTTCGCAAAAGGGTACTTTTCCGGGTGGTAGGCCTAAGGCCAACTTTAACAAGGAGAAAAAAAGTAGGTTAGGGGGCTAGGGGAGAGCGAGGGGCCCCGGGGCATGAATGTTTTAAGCATCATTCACAACAGTTCATAGTCGTAAGGCGCAGGCCTAAGGCGTAATAATTTGTTTTGCCGAGTATGTATTTCAATCAGAACGTTCACAACACGTCCCAAGTCGCAAGGCGTATGGTTTATGTCGAAACGAATTGCCCAAATCCAATTCTTACGACTGTTTCTTGACGACGAGCCAATCACGAACAAGGAAACTCCACAGCTGACTGTAAGCGCATGCGCAATACACAGGAGTCAATGAAAAATGGTTTGGTTGTTGTAAACGCCTAGCATTTCTTACGACTTACGCCTTACGCCTTAGACCTTGCGCCTTACGACTTAGAACTGATTGTGAATGATGCTTTAAGTATTGTAAACATACCCGCCCCTCCCCCTAACCTACTTTTCCCCAAACATCGCAGTTGGCCCATACCACTGAAACAGTACCTGCAAAAGATAATCAACACATGGTTTTAGATGAGTGCGGCTACACAGAGGCAGGCGTTTCGCATGCGGTAATTTTGACCGCAGCATGTCGAGCTCGATGCGGACGGTCCGTCCCCACAGACCAAGGTCAACACATTCAGTTGAATGAGAGCGACTACACACTGCGGTTGCAAGTCTGCGATTTTGCTCAAGGCCGATGTTGATCGATGTTCTTTTTACATTGGCCTCCCCGATTCTTGCGCGGAGTGATCGCTATGTATAGTCGTAGCTCATTTGGCGGAGCACCCGTTGCGGAGTTTCCGCACTGTGTAGCCCCAGCCTAAAGCTGGATGCATAGTAGGGTAGGCCTAGCCTACACCAGAAGGTGACATAATTGTGTAAAGTGCAATTCAGATTGAGTCAATGAATCGTGCCTTATTTTATTTTGCAACTTGCTGCATGTTCTATGCTATTTAGAGCACCCGGTGCTTGGGGCAACGACAGTAGAGAGTAGGGCGTAGTTTCTTACCCATGTTTAATGCTGATGCCTCCACCAGTGCCAGTCACCCACCCTAGGTTATAGAACTGGCGACAAAGCGAGGGAATTAAATTCCTTGGATGTTCCTGCAAGGAAGAGAATGAAAACAATAAAAAAGAGCTAGGGAAGGTAATGTTTTGAGATAATAATATTGTGAAAAAAACTTTAGATTGTGTAGGGCTAGGCCTAGGCTAGCTACGCAAACGCCACTAGCGCCACATGAATCATCTTTGGGATTCTTCTAACCCAAATTGTGACGAAATCCCGTAGGCTTACCTGATCTGGAATTAACGGCATTCTTGTACTAATAACTGCGCTATAAATGCGTACTGTATTTATTGAAATATTAAACTAAAATCGATGTCAACAACACTTGCCGCGAGATAACCTTAACCTCATGACCAAAGCTCAAGAGATTTTTACAATCAGCTGCTCTGCTGCTCGACTCGAGTCGAGTCGATCCATAATGCACCGCAAAAGTGGCGCGAAGTACCAACTGAGTTGTTGTACGGTGGCTGGAAATGGAAGTGCCTATTTTCCGGTTTTCCACTGAGCACTTTTGGATCAATAAAATAATAATAAGGTAAAAAAATAATAGGTCACAGGGCATAAAGATCGTCCCCATGTTATTTCTTACGGGTGATTAATTTTATGCCGATGGGACCTAGCTCGAAAACTGCCAAGTTTAACAATTTTTTGGGAGGTCATGGTGGCCTCAATAATTTTTCTGTTAATTGCTAAATTCATTACTAGTTAGCCTGAATGAAATAATGTTTTTTGAGTTTAGCGGGTTTAAAAACCCCTTTAAGAACATTTTTAAAAATCGAAAAAAGCGTAAAATTGCGATTTTCATGAGAAATAATTTTTCGATTGCACTCAAAAACGTGGCAGTTCTTACTTCAGAGATTTCGAAGGTCTCCAGAAAATTTCAGTGCAATGGGAGTATCGGTTTAGCCGGAATCGAGTTAACAGACACACAAAATACAAACGAACAAAGAAGAAAAAAAAAAAAACATTCCTTAATTTTTTTCTCCAGTGAAGTGAAATGGAATCTTCGCTTCGCTCGCTTCGCTCGCTACGCTCATCCAATTAATAAAAAAAAAATAATTTAAAAAAATAATCAAAAAATTCATTTAAAAAAAAAATCAAACAAATATTATTCGTGTGAAATTTGAGCGTAATCGAAAAATTATTTCTCATGAAAATCGCAATATTACGATTTTTTCGTTTAAGAAAATTACGCTCATCCAACAACGTGCCTGAAAAAGCGCTTGCGAAGATTTCTTGTATTATAATTAATTGGATGAGCGAAGCGAAGACTTCAATCTCACTGACCACTCAAAAACATCTAGCTCCAATATTTTTTTTCTGTCCGTTTGTTTGCACGCTACCGGGCAAACGGCATACGCAATCTTGATGAAAATTGGACAGGACCTTCGAAATTCCTGAACTTAGATCTGCCACGTTTTTGGGTACAATCGAATAAATATTTCTCGTGAATATCGTAGGTACTTTTACGATTTTTTTCACGATTTTTAGCGCGATATTTTCGTGACCTTTTTGCCGATTCTGACCAAACCGGTGGGGCTACAACGTTCATTTTTCACATAGACATTAAGGTAATGGTGAAGTATTGCTGTTTTTAAGAAAAAATTGAAAAAAATATCCAGAAACCATACAAAAAAAGGTTTTAAATTAAGTTTTTTAGTTTGACACAGTCAACGATCACCCACAATGCGTTCAAAAAGGACTTGATAAGTAAAGGGATCTCATGCAAACTCAAAAAAGCTCATCCGCATACGTCCAGACGTCCATCTTCCCGCCACCATTCCGCCAGACACTACCCCACTAGCAGCCCAGACGACATACACATAGACAGCTTAACCCTCACAGACCTCATCCTAGACACCTTAACAGCAGACACACTACCATCGACAACCACACCATACATGCATCCATGCATACTTGTACCAGATACCCCATCTATACCCCTTCCCACCGTCAGCCCCCCTATTAATATCGCCCAGAGTAGCCAAAACCACCCAACCCGTTCTCGTCATCCACGCATCACTTTCGATAAACATCCTAATGACCACTTATTAGATGCCACTCAGACTCCTTCAGCCAGACGCCTGCCGTCACCCATCAGACTTCCCACAGTCACGACGCCTACTAAACGCTCCTTACCTAACCCACCTACTGACCCACGTTTAGACCCCTCAGTAATAATCCCCTTTTTTGAATACTTAGCACACCCCACACGACGTCCTCCTGCTTTACTACCAGATACCACATGGCGTGCTCCTGATTTAATACCACTACCAGATAGCCTTCCCGATCTCTTCATTTACGCCAATAATAGAAATCCCGAGCGAGCCTTCCTTCATATACCCCCTGCCCCCCAGTCAACCGCCCATCCATCATCTTATTATTAGGCATAACACACACATCACCAGATACCACATCTCCACCCCTTCCTACCGTCAGCCCCCCACCAGTGGTGGGGGTGCTGTGTGACGTCAAAGTCAGCAGCTGTATCGATAGAACGATTTCGATTTCGATTCGATCCTATTTCGACCATACAAAACGATAGAAAACGATCCGTCACGATCCTCAACCGCATTCACCCACCCTACTCAAACGAAAGACAGCGACCCTCGTAACGAGATCGACATCGAAATAAACCGATGCAGATTCCGAAATTAAGACCAACTATCATAAGAAAGAGCATTTATCGCAAACTCTTCGAATCATCCCTTAACGATCTGTCTAGTCTAGCAGCAACAAACTCGACACCAAACTATTAACCAACACAGCGATATGACCTTGTAACCGTCACCAGTCTTCTAAATCTAATATAGAGGTTAGTGGTTTTAAAAAACAAACCATTTGCCTAGTCTAAAAGAGTTCTTGCGAGGTTACATCTCTTGCTGACCTTCAAAATGAAAAGAAGTCCTTAAAATAAGTAACACTGAAGGTAAAATAGATAACTGTTTAGTTAAATCCCTATTCAGTTTTCTATAACGGACTTGCATTGATGTCGTTTGAACCAATCCCGTCAAAGTCCAATCCAATCCCGTCAAAGTCGGCAAGAAACAGTATTCTGCGAAATATTACTTTTCTTTGCTTTATATGGCTGGGTATTTATAAGAGATGCAACAATAGAAACAGCGCACATTACAACTATTAACAATCACACAGGTAATGGCTATTACCACATTGTTGTTCTTGGCACAACCTCCCAGATATTTGAACCAGCGCCCTCTATTACTGTCTGTTTGCTTGTCTTGAATTACATACATACAACATACATACATACATACATACATACATACATACATACATACATACATACATACATACATACATACCATACATACTACATACATACATACATACATACATACATACATACATACATACATACATACATACATACTCAACATACATACATACATACATACATACATACATACATACATACATACATACATACATACATACATACATACATACAACATACAATACATAGCTGAGTTCATCAAAAAGTCGAGACAGACATATAGACAGTGATAGAGGGCGCTGGTTCAAATATCTGCAGGAAATTTTGCCAATAACAACAATGTGGTAGTAGCCATTACCTGTGTGATTGTTGATAGTTGTAATAGGCGCATTTCTATTGTTGCAACTCTTATACCCTGACCCAGCAATGCAAAGCAAAGCAAAGTAATATTTCGCAGATAGTCTGGCGTGGGTGTGAATCAATTGTGCACTTTTATATAGAGGTCCAAATTTTTTTATGCGTGTACTTCACCCCCAAATAGTCATTTTTAGACCGGGACCCCATTCGTCTCGCCATTAATTTAGCTATGGCGGCCATCTTTAAAGATGGCGCCAAAGTGTAATAAGACTACCTCATTTCGGAGGAATCTTGGCATGTGGTACCACTTTTTCCATTAAATTGACCATAAAAAACTCAAATATGGCACCAGAATTAGAATTTTGTGAATTTCGAGGCCTTTAACTTGCAAATTTTACACATTTTAAGGCAATTTTCTAACCGAATTTCACTGGTTTCTACGACAGCCGAGTTGACTGTAATAACTTGTATAGATACCATATATTTTTTATGTGTGTACTAGGCACACCAATCGTCAGTTTGAGACCGGGAACTCATTCGACTCTTCTATTTACCTATGGCAGCCATCTTGAAAGATGGCGTCAAAGTGTAATAAGACTACCACATTTCGGAGGAATCTAAACATGTGGCACCACTTTTTCCATAAAATAGACCATAGAGAACTCAAATATGGCATCAGAATTAGTATTTTGTAAATTTCGAGGCAGTAAATTGCAAATTCGACACATTTAAAGGCAATTTTGTTACGAAATTTCACTGGTTTCTACGACAGCCAAGTTGACTTTAATAACGTGTATAGAGACCGTATATTTTTTATGCGTTTACTGGACACCCCAATAGTCAGTTTTAGACCGGAAGCCCATTCGACTCTTAATCCGTTTACTTATGGCGTCCATCTTTAAAGATGGCATCTAGAGTGTAATAAGACTACTAAATTTTGACAAGAATTTTTGCATGTGGCACCACTTTTCCCCATAAAATCGACCAAGGAGAACTAAAATATGACAGTAGAGTTAGAATTCCGTGGATTTTCAGGCTTCAATTTTCAAATTTTACACATTTTAAGGCAATTTTTTACAAAATATCACTGTTTTATCTTTAAAGATGGCCGCCATTGGTAAATGGATTGAGAGACGAATGAACTCCAAGTCTAAAATGACTATTAGGGTGTCTAGTAGTATAAGCATAACAATATTTTGACCTCTATACACGTTGTAACAGTCAAATCGGCTATCGTAGGAACTTGTGATACTTTGTAACAAAATTGCCATAAAATGTTTAAAATTTGAAATTTACGGCCTCTAAATCCACGAGATTCTAGTATATACTGCCATATTTGAGTTCCCGATGGTCGATTTATTACTAAAATGGTGCCACATGCCAAGATTCCGTCAAAATGTGGTAATCTAATTACACTATAGACGCCATCTTTAAAGATGGACGCCATAAGTAAATGGATTAAGAGTCGAATGGGTTCCCGGTCTCAAACTGACTATTAGTGTGTCTGGTACACGCATAAAAAATATATGGTCTCTATACAAGTTATTACAGTCAACTCGGCTGTCGTAGAAACCAGTGAAATTCAGTAACAAAATTGCCTTTCTATGTATAAAATTTGCAATTGCAATTTTGGCCTCAAAATTCACAAAATTCTAATTCTGATGCCATATTTGAGTTTCCCATGGTCAATTTAATGGAAAAAGTGGTACCACATGCCAAGATTCCTCCGAAATGTAGTAGTCTTATTCATTGGTCTTATTACACTTTGGCGCCATCTTTACCGATGGTGGCCAAATTAATGGCGAGAAGAATGAAGTCCAGGTCTAAAAATGACTATTTGGGGGTGAAGTACACGCATAACAAAATTTGGACCTCTATATAAAAGTGCACAATTGGGACTAATAATGGTGTAACATGGACTACTAAATTGTTTCTTGGCAACTTCGAGAACGACATCAATTCAAGTCCATCATTGAAAACTGAAAAGGGATTTAACTATTTTAAGGACTTTCTTTCATTTTGAAGGTCATCAAGAGATGTAACATCGCAAAGAACTATTTTCTACGAGGCAAATGGTGAGTTTCTAAAACCACTATCAGTCGTATTAGATTTAGAAGACAGGTGACGGTTACAAGGTCATGTGGCTGTTGGTTGAAAAAAATAGTTTGGTGTCGAGTTTGTTGCTGCTCGACTATCCAGCCTTAGCTATAGGGGAGGAAAAGGGATGTTCCCGGGTACTCAACACTTGGCTCACTCACTCGTTTGACAACGACTTTGGCGTTTCCCTAGTCTATAGTATTGTCACAGATGATAAAGACTACAATGCGTTATATGCATTTCAAAACATGTTTAATAATTCTTAAAATACAATCCAGAAATTTACAAAATCTTTCCCGACCAGGGGATTGAACCCAGGTCTCCCACCGCTATATCCAACTAGACTAGGAAAACGCCAAAGTCGTTGTTTGACGAGTGTTGAGTTTCCGGGAACATTTGCATTTAAGTTTGATAATTATATTGGTATAAAGTATAGTTTGTTTTAATAATTGGTATAAGGGCGGGTCAACTGTAAGGCCATAATGCGTCTTTATAGCCTATGATAGGCAGGGAGGCCTTAGGTACGTAGGGGGAAGAAAGGGAATGTTACCGGGTACTCAACACATGGCTCACTCGTCTAACGACTTTGGCGTTTTCCTAGTAAATAATTATTATACGCAGTTTTTGGATGAGCTAAGCGAAGACTTCAATTTCACTTTCTGTGTGTTTTTTTAAGAAAAATAGCTCGGGTGTTTTGTTTTTGATACTTTTTTGTCTGTTCGTACGCTCTCTACCGGGCAAACGACAAAGGCGATCATGATAAAAATTAAAGAGGACCTTTCGAAATCGCTAAACTTAGACCTGCTACGTTTTTGGGTATAATCGATCAAATATTTCTTATGATTATTGTACTTTTACGATTTTTTTATATTTTTAATGAGATATTTTCGTGATATTTGGCAAACGGCTACTCCGATATTGATGAAACTTAATGGGAACGTTTAAAATCACAGAAATGATATATGTTATAATTTAAGAGACATTTGAAAAATATTTCTTATTGAAATCGTACTTTTTACGATTTTTTCCCCGGGTTTTAATACGTTATTTTCGTGATATTTGGGCCGATTCTGACCAAACGGGTGGGGCTACAACGTTCATTTTTTACATTAACATAAACGATTATGGTGATGTAGTGCCTCTTGAAAGAAAAATTTGAAAAAGTTGGTCAAAATTCATAGAAATAATGGTTTTAATATAAGCCTTTACAGGTGTATAATTGTATAATTAACAAGTTATGTCAAGTAACTATAGACAAAGTAATGAGATTCCACTTAAAAAACGAAATCATTGGACAGAAATATTCCAAAAAAGCTCATCCATCAACGCGACTGGAAAAAGCGTTCGTGAAGCGGTTTAGTGATAACAAAATTGTTTAATGTTTCAGTTGTCATATATTCTGTATTGATGGTTGCACTGAATTCCGCTAATGATGAAGGATAATTTGTATTTCCAAAAAGTTCGTTTTATGCGAAAGCCTTATCACCAGGTTATCGTTCGCGCGTGTGAACCATTCGGTTCCTGTTGCGATTAATCTGTGTTCAAACCCGAAAACAAACGTCTCTAATGTGTTTGTGCGCGATAGCCAACAACACAGTAGTTCATGGTTATGTTACTACTCACTACCAGCAGTGGGACAGCGTGCCAAACCGAGTTAGTTCGCTTCCTAGCTCGCACGCAAGCTGACTGGCGGCGACGTGATGTGACGGCGCCGATACAGAGAAGGTTTCAAAGACTGGAGTCACATCGAGATCTAGGTAAGTTTAACATATTTGTCTCACTGGAAACTTGGTGCTTAGGAGTACGACAAGATTGAATGTAATGTCGACAAGTACAAGTGACTTGTTAAGTACTTTGTATTTATGTAGCGTCTGTCATTCAACTAAGTAATTGTGTCTTTGTATTGTTCATGTAATGTACAGAAATTTAGAAAAGAATGTGTCAATTTTGTCAAATCGGAGTTAACGGTATAGGTATAGTGTAATACAGGGATATTTTATAAGTTTAATTTAAAATAATGGACTAGATATAACGTATCATGCTGTGTACAATTGCAATGTTGTACTATTTCTTATGTACATGTATAACAATAGCGTTTTGAAAGATTTGCTACTACTATTGTACTCGATCCTAAATAAATTGAATCACACACATAACAAAAACTTGTAGAAATACAGCCAAACCTTACACACTCAAAAGAATTGAGATCTAAAAAAAGGACCAAGCTCATTCTACCCTTCCACATTTGCGCATTCTTAATTCATAAACGTACAGTGTCCCATAACAACATCCTCGAAAAGCTTGGCAAAATAGAATTTGCGATTATTAATTTAAACGAAATAGTTCATCCAAGTTCTTTTTTCTAATTAATTAAAACGTAATAACATGCAAATTTTATTTTGCCAAGCTTTTCGAGGATGCTGTTATGGGACACTGTACGTTTATGAATTAAGAATGCGCAAATGTGGAAGGGTAGATGAGCTTGGCCCTTTTTTTAGATCTCATTTCTTTTGAGTGTGTAAGGTTTGGCTGTATTTCTACAAGTTTTTGTTATGTGTGTGATCTCATTACTTTTTCAAGTTCCATTGCAAAATTATATGTTAAAATATAATAATTTTATCAAAGTTGATTTAATTTCTATGGTATTAGCAATAACAATATAGGATGTAAAATATATAGACCCGGATTCATGTACATCCTGGGTATAGGTGGTATAACCATGGTATAACGACGGTATAAGGACTGGACCCCAATTCTTGAGTTCGTGGGAGATGACTGTTGAAAACGCAATTTGAAAACGAAGTCGTTTTCGTTTGACACTTTAAAAAGATATGCGTATAGCAAAGAGCTCGAAAAAGTTCTATATTTATTCTAGATGGCAGTGCCTTCATAAACGTGGGCCAATCGAAAGACGAGTTGCGTGAAATGATTTGATTGTTGCAACTATGTAAACAAACAGATGAGCAAGCGCATATTATTTTGACACCTTGCTTCGACATTGTGTTTGTGTGTATTGTGTGACAGAACTATGTTGTGCTGGCCTAGGGTTGGCTAGGCTTGCCAAACATGTAATGTAAGTAATAATTTTATCTAGTCCTATAGCCTAATGGAACTTTAGACCTACACTGTTGTATTATAAATAATTTTCTACATCTGGGCCTAGGTCAGGGACGGTTTCTGATTTGTTTTATGAGAGTATAATGACAACTTTTCTCATTTCACACATAGAAGCAAAATTTAAAATGTCCGCCATTTGTTTACGTATCGCACTTTCCCGCCGTACTCTGCTTATACCGTCAACAAGTGTCAAGTAACTATGGTTACTTGTTGATTGTATAAGGCTTATTTTAAAACCTTTATTTGGAAGCCTTCCAACAAACTTTTTCAACTTTTTTTTTCAAAAGAGACTATAATACTATAACCTTAATGTCCATGTAAAATATGAACATTGTAGTCCCACCCGTCTGGTCAAAATCGCGGGCCGACGTATAGAGGTATGCGAACTATACTTAAATGTAATCGTTATGTTTCAATAACGACAATGCTGAACACTCTTCAATGGATAAATGTTAAAGAACAAATTAAGCTTAATGCAATGTTATTCATTTTTAAGATCCATCATAACTTGTTGCCAAATTACTTAGGATTGAAATTAAAGCCAATAGCATCAGTTCATGATCATAGCACAAGAGCAGCTAGAACTGGTTTCTATTTGAAAGGTTGCAATAAGAAGTTAGCTAGTAAATCAATTTTTTATTCCGGTATTAGGGAATTTAACAACTTACCTTCTGTAGTTATTACTTCCATTAATGTTGCTAGTTTTAAGAGAAATTATCTCTTGCATAGAGCTCAGTCTCAGCAATGTAATTTATAGAAATAGAATACTTATAATATAATATTATATTATTATTAGAAGGGATATGGTTATTTATTTTTTGGTAAAAGGCTCCAGACTAGAAATCAAAATATGTACTGATATCTAGTCAGGCCTATCTTCTGTAAGTGAAATATGTAATGTAATATGTGTGTAAAATGTGAAATATGTAATGTATTGCAATAGCTGTTGCAGCTAAATAAAGAATTATTATTATTATTATAGATGTTAGTAGCAGTAGCAGTAGCAGCAGTAGTAGTAGTAGCTAACATCCTTAAAGTGATTTTGAGCATGTTTCAAGCCATTTTTTCACCAAGAAGGAATGGTCGTACCCCAATAAAATTTGGCATGTGTTGTCAGGTACCTAAATCCCCTCGATTGTGATAGTTTTCAAGTTCACATCACGTTACATGACGGCTGGGTAACACCTCGAAATCACCCCAACTCTGCTTGGTGTATAAGGTGCTTGAGTGTGTAGCGCACCGCGGCTTGGCTGCGGCGCCCTAACGGGCACCTAGATGGAATGCACGTTTAAGAGAACTCGTATTAACCTCGTATTAACGACAGAAGCAAACCTATGAAAAACTTGTAGTCATGATTATCGGTAAATTTTGTAATTTCTCGTCGGAAACAGGGTGCAATGCTGGTACAGGTGGTGCCTAACTAGTTTCTAAGTATTTTTGAATTGTGACAATTTTGAAGGGAATATCTTAGGTCTGTTTAAGAGGTATCAATCTCTAGCATTCGTATTAACGACTTAAAACACTCTGAAGAAAAAACTTTCAGTCATTATTTTCGATGACGGGTATCGAGCCCGCGACTTCTCGAATCTGTTCCGTGCGTTTCGTTAGAGCTGTCACTTGTCGGTGCTTAGATTAGAATAAGATTGTTCTATATTCGTGGTCAGATACCAATTAATGAGATAGGTAGAAACAGTTGAATGTTTTTTTGGAATGCTGGCTGTTACAATCAGGTGTGACCATCTTCAAGGTATTTATAACTATAAGTTGTTTGGGTGTTAGGGGAAATTGTGGAGAGAACGTCCAAGGGGTGTAATAAGGGGACTCAATTCCAACATTCGTCTATGCGACTGAAAGAAAAATAGAAAATAAACTTTTAGTTAGTATTTGCGGGAACCGAGTCTGTGACACCCGAATCAGAGTAATAATGTGCGTTACGAATGAGCTTCGCTGCATCTGTCGGCATTGCTTGCATCGTACACGTGGGGCTAAAATCAAACCTACCGGAAATCCTGACAGAAGAATTTTGTCTATCAAAAGGTATAATATTATGCTGGGATTAAAATCCATACAATTTTGCTCTTGGACATTCTTCTTTCTACCACACGAAGCTAGAAACACAGAAAAATATCTGTTGATGTCGCTGGGTAGGTTTTCTACGGACGGAAAATACTATAGAGGCAAAATCTCATTTAAATGAGATGGAAGGTTTGAGTGTAAAATATGTGTCACCCCAAGAGCGCCAACAAGTTTGAGTGACGGAAGGAGTAGGTCTACTGGTCGTGCAGCAACATATATTGTTCAAACGTTTCTTAAATGTAATCAAGCGTTTTTAAACAGATTACATTCTACAACTCATTTAAAAATATATACAGATAAATTGTTAATATGCAGATGAAATGTTATCAATTCCAAGACCTTATCATTTACTTTGACCATCCATATAACATAAGCAATGAAATAAGTATAATAATATCGCCCATAGCATATATCGGGGCTTGTTCGGGATATGGTCACATAATGTCCAACCACCGTACAAAATTTGATTGGGTCGATTAGATGTCTCACTTTTGGTACATCTAACTAGGTATGTTATAGCCAAGTCTAACTAGGAAGGGAATGTTGAATGGTTGCTAAGGACTCAATCCCTTGCATTCGTATAGACGACCGAAGAAAACCTTGGAAAACCTTCAGTCAGGATTGCCGGTTGCGAGTATCGAACTGTGGCCTCCCAAATCAGACTCTCTCCGTTACAATTACCACCGGGAATCCTAACTGAACTGATTTTCTGTTCTCCATACAGTCGAAGGCAAATGTTTTGCAGCTAGAGAAACAAGGTGTCTTGAAATTAATGTCAAAATATGAATTGGAATTTGAACATCTGTACACATAGCATTCTTTCTTATCTACAGAGAATTAATAAATATAAATATTGAGGTACAAGATGTTTAAACATGACGTGCGCTATCCAGGTGTAGATAGATAACTCTAATTGTGTGAGTGTGCCTAAGCCGCTACTCTAAACTTAAACATAGCTTGGCGTCGCGTAGTCTATTTACGTGGAGATGTGAGACTTGCGTGCGTAAGTGAGTAGGGCCACCCACGCTTTGCCGTCAGTAAACACTCGTCTCGGGACGGAGGGAGGAGTGGGGGGGGGGAGATAGATGGGAAGAGTATTGAAAAAACATCAGTTTCTTACTCTCTTTAGGGAGCAAAGCTTCACTTTATTCATAACTTTTCTGTCCGTCTGTCATGATCTCCGATTTGCATGCGTTTTTATTGGCATTGCCCTTCAACAAAGACGTCACAGAATGTTTTGATGTCACTGGGAGTCATGGGGCAGAGCTAGCCCCCCAAGAAAGCTGGCATTTCTTTACATTCGGCACCTCTATCGAGAAGAGTTGAACGCTGGAGCAAACGTGATTTAATAACGGTAAAATTTACGTACTTACTACTCTCGATGCTTGTTATAAGGATTACATTACCCACACCATACATTTTAGCAATGATAAAAAAGGGTTGGTAGCTGGAGAATTCGTCGTCTACCTACGTAATGTTAAAGCAAACTATACGTAAAAGTGTGATGTCTCTACGAAGTATAGTTTTTCTAAGGCTAAACCATTTATATTATCGTTATAACAATGTAAACACACCAATTTGAGAGTGAATATGATACATTTGGCAGTTGGCAAATAGCTAATCGTTCGGCCAGGAATTATCCGACGTATATGAAACTTTGCAAAGTTGCAATGCAATGCTGGAATCCCGACGAGGCCGGCAATCCCGATTAAATGTTTTTCTAGGTTTCCCTTAGTCGTTAATGCGAATGCAAGGGATTGAGTCCTCGGACATCCCTTCACATTTATTGTCCTAAATCCAATATACCTAGAGAGGCATTAATAATGCACCCGGGACATGTTCCCTATAATCAAAGTAATATTACTCGAGTAGATTACAGTTATATTGTTCAAGGTCATTCACAAAACGAAAAAAAGTACGAAGGCTGGAAATTAGTATTACAATATAGCACTCCCAAAGAGCCAAAGAAACCCTACGAAGAATTAACTAAATTCGTCAATGCAAGACGGAAATGACACGCATATCAGTTACACTAACCCTGCTAGCATATGTCGTCCTTGCTTTTTTATTATAGGTAGCCTTGGAGCTAAGGAATTTCATTTGCACAGCAGATGTGTTTGCTCTTTGGCTCTTTGCAACTCGAGCTTGCTTGTCAATAATCGGTTCAGAGTTCTTGAATCGGAAACTGAAGGTTAATACACTAGACGGTAATCGAACAAGTAGATTAACTACGCAGTTTTTATGAACAGGTAAAAATACCTGCGATAAAATAGAGTTAGTTTGCCCACTGGAGAATCTTCAGTCAGTGTGCCTTTATTATCGGGCACTTCAATGAATATGATCGCTCCTATTATTTTTTCTCGTGGGAATCCTCATGCCCGTCTTCAGTGGTGTCTAACTGGTACATTCGTGTTATTAAATTTGTGGAGGGATGTCCGAGGGCTGTTTTTAGAGGACAATCCCTTGCATTCGCATTAATGACAAAATAAAAATCGAAAAAACTGGAATTCTCATCGTTTAAATGTTGAATGTTACTGGTTATAGTGTTGTAACTTGCATCTGCCGTTACTATTGATAAATAATTTACAAATTGCATACGCTGCAACTAACAAAGAAATAATTTTGTTATGCTAGTTAAATAATTGATACGATATGGTGGTATGATTGAAGGCATCTTAGTCTATATTTTTAAATATTATATTAATTATTTAAAAATTGGAAATAATTCATGGTGTGTTTGTTGCGATAGTACATTTTGTGTTCTTAGAAAAACTTTTATGAGTATATAGATTGTATTGTATTAATTATTTTTTAGTTTTAATTTAATTTATTGAAAGTAGATTGTTATTCTGTGTCTTGGGGTAATAGCTTTGGTTGCAGAGACCAAAAAACGATTTCACGTAACTGTAGAATAACGGTCTATTTTACAATTGTTCATTGTTCTTTTAACATATAATGTTAGTTAATTAAAATTCGGTACTCAGTAATTGTATTCTATTTTTCTAAATTTGCCCTTGTCCTTGAACATTGAAATGCAATACTCGACGAAACTGAATGAAAGAGTTGGATGAACTAATGGCCCAACTAATTATTTCGTTGTTAATGACTATTATGATCTCTTCGCCATTTAATTATGCATTAGCATTATCATATCATTATCTCAAGGTTATATAATAGGGAATATAAAGTTTATTTCTCAATAATAGTCTTGCTGATAGTACGCGGCTTAACGCTAACGCACGTGTCTACAGTCTGCAGTCTACAGTCTACAGTCTACTGGGACCGAACCCTATAGGTCAAGACACCGACTAAAGACAGCTCATGGGCAACGCGTGTGACTCTGATTCAGGTGGTGACTGGTTCGATTCCCCACACCGGCAATCCTGACTAACTTTTCCCAAGATTTTCTTCAGACGTTAAGGTGAATCCTGGGATTCAAACAGCTCTTGGTTTTTTCTTCACAAATCACTACTCCAAGTACTGGTATACCGTGAATATATTTTTTTCAAATGGATGAAAGAAACGAATAATACAAATTTAAAAACAATTAAGTGGATAATAACGCTGTAATATTTAATACTTTGTTTAAATAAAAAAATAAATTCATATTTAGAGTGAACTCTCACAGTACATCAGTCAGTGGGGTACATTAAAATGTTTAAAGCCGACCAAGCCAACTCTGTAGGCGCCGACACCATCGAGATCGAAACAATGACCAACTATAGAGACATGCATATTTAAGTAGGAAACACCGATCAATCAAGGTGGACACGATTCCCCCACGGACAGCTGCAGAATCAACAAGACTAATTTAAACAACATTTAAATATAATCAATTTTTTATGTGTCTCGTTGGCGGCTCCAATTACCGTTTACATACATATTCCCAAGTCAATTAAAGTACACGTATATTAAAGAGTGTTATCATTTACTAAATTGTATATTTAAATTATTTACAATATTTTTTAGTACCCACATTAATAAGTTATTATTATCCACCTAATTGTTTTTAAATTTGTACACTCCTAGCTTTAACAAGAGAATAATAAATATACATGAGATGAAAATGATACAACTACATGCATACACTGATAGTGATACCCATAAACCCAACCATGTTAGGTGTTAATAACCAGGAAAACGGTTCGTTACACAAATAATATGTTTAATGCGGAAATCAGAAACTAGATGTGTAAACGCAAGATTATCCGAGGTGTCCATGTCCTCATGTTAGCTGCCATAGCGTGGTGTCTAGCCAAACTCCTGTCTAGATTCAGATCTCATATCGGAGGTTTTCCATGTCTCCCTGTAATTGCCCATTATTTAGTTGTAGTAACACCCGCATGTATGTGTATTACGGACGGTGAAAGTAAAACACGCACGGTCGCGGAGACACGTAGCGTACTCCCGTTGAAATACATGAGGGTATATGTAAGTGATGCCCGTATATGGTTTCTATTCTAACACCGCTGTTAGAGTACATTTCCTTCATTTTGATTTGATTTTTAGTAACTGAACGTGTATGCCATGAAAGAGACAATTTTGTGGTAATTTATCAATGTTGTCATCTATTTTTGTGGTGAAAATTAGAAGCCAAAAAGTTTGATGGAATGTATGTAAAATTCGGTGGATATGTCAATCAAGCGCTTATTAAATGAACAGAAATCATGGTAGAAAAATTTGACCCGACTAAAACAACTAGCAACGCACACCCACACGCACTGAAAAGTAAATTAATTCTTCAGAGACTTTAACTTAGATATCGATGGATCAATGGAAGCAGAAAAGTAATGAATACGCTTCGGGGTATAAGTTATATACAAGATGGATTTGAGTTCTTTTTGGGTTTTGTTTCTTTATATATTTTTTTTCGCGTACATTTTATTGAAGTTTTACGTTTTCGAATGTGTCGCCCAACCGAGGATCAAACTTCAGCTTTACTTACCTATGCTCCAAATGAGCTATCAGGCTATACGATACAACTTTTCTCAGTTGCTATAATATGGTTGTGATTTTATGTACTTCATAAACCGTGTGATTGCGTGGTTATTTGGTATAAAAATACAAGCAGGTATATTATTTAATACCAAGTATATGGTAACATAATCACTTTGTTTTCGGCCTTTGAATGAAATGGTCTTTTAGTGTCGATTGTAATCTGCGCTATAATGTTTGTCACCACGCAAAGTTACTCACTTCCTTCCTGGTTGTGGGAGGTTAAGTATTATAAACATTGTGGTGATATCGCACTTTCGGCTAGTTCGTTCACTTCCCGGGCGTCAAGTCGATATTTCACGTTGTTTTCTGCTGAAAAAACAGGAAGGGAATCATTCTTAGCTCGGACCACGCCACTATTGATTATTATTATTACGAGACGCGTAACATATCACTCACTCCTCACTAGCGAAGTAGAGTGTTCACAGCTCGTTTGATTGTTCTGTTCACTTGCAGCAAGATGACGCAGGAGGAAGGATGGAGCCGGGTCCACTGGCTGCCTGTTTTCGTCTTCTTCCTCATGCCTCTTACGCTTGTAACCACGTGAGTAGTACATAATCATCCCACATTTGAAAACAAATTTATAATATATTTTTTCTTATATAAGATAAAATTTATGTTTATAACTTTCAAATTAGCTCTCAATTCCCCCATTAATTCACCAATCAAAAATATTATGCTACGTCCAGTTTATGAAGTGAATGCATTCAGTCTTGGGGCCTACATCTGAATTTCTCTCCACTCCAAAAGCAGAAAGCATTGACTCCCTGATACAATACTTGGAGCTGCATGGGCGGTGAGAGGGTAGGGGTTAGGGGCGGGAGTTGGGGGGAGAGAATTGTCCATACATACAAATTTTGTTATGAAGAAACAAATTAACAACGTTCATAACGTAACCAACATAACTAGTGGCTTGTAAAAATAGAATTTAATTTTGCATATTTAGCATTTATTATATATATTTTTCCCCACCAAAACTATAAATTAGGCAGGGTGTTTCTCGCGCTTATGATCGAAAATGATTTAAAGGAACATCACAATTTAATTACAGAGAATACAATGCTAAACAAATTCTCAAGAAGTATGGGAATACTTAATTTTTTAATAAAATTAGTATTTCGTAGCGTTTTCAAAAGTATATGTTCACTGATTATGCACCACAAACATAAAACGCTAAATTTACGTACCTCTAAACACAACCAATTTACAAATTCTTGAAACCTTAATTAATTGACGATTACACATTTAAAATAACACTTTTATAAACAGAAGAAAAATTAACAATCGACGACAAATTTACAAATATAATCCAATAAAAAAATACAAATCATTCCACAGTTGCAAAATCTTCCTCTCTTAGATTCGTAATAAATTACAAAGTTCATTTATGAACACGACCAATGATTAGATTTATCTAATCTTTACAGGTCAGTTATTGCAGTCTTTGATCCCTGTGCATAAAATACATACTTGATCTTCGTCTGGCTTCTTTATGATTTTATAGGCAATCGCAAAATTTGAAATTATACCCTGATAATGTTATTCATAATATTATGTTAGTAATGGCGAGAGTAGTTTCTACCAATAATCCTTATTTAAAAACTGTCTATATTTTTTTTAGACTCTAAGATAAGCTTGGGCAAACCTGGTTTCAATTCAGAATCCTTATTGACCTATAATAACCACCGTCAAAATTTGAAACTTTATGAGTCTGTTTAGAAAGATCATATCATTGACCTATTAGGGTATTTTCACTACATAGTAAGTTTTTCCTAGCAACTGACAGTCAAATGCAATAAAAAAACACTTTTTCCCATGCTTTTATATGTGAAAATAAATACATTTATTCAAAATGTTGTCTGATGAGCCACGCGCTTATATTCTTCCTAAACTCATTTAAGTTTCATTATTTTGAGAAATAATGATATAATTATTATTCAATATTTATTGACTGTTAGCCAATTAACATTGTATGACCTCGGGGTTCAAGCGTACTAATCAGTATAAATTATATGTTTATAGAAAGAAAAAATGTTGTCAGTAATGAATGTATAAAGTTCGCTAGACTTGGCGCGATCAAGCTAGTTTTTGCTTAAAGAATTTGGGACGATGAGAATCGATAATTTTCCTGATTTATAATCACATCTTAAGTCAAGCTATAATACAACATATTGTGGCCTCCCATAATCCCTATGAAAATATTGCAGGTTATTATGCGTCGGTTACATTGAGTGCACGAAGGCTAATCGAGACTGTTGTTAGGTACGTGATGGCTGTGATGTGGGAACACGTGGAGCCCGACTTTCCCTACATCAGTGAGACAGGGACATTTCCTCCAGAGAGTTGCGTATTCGGCCAGTTCATTAACTTAACGGCTCTCCTATGTAAGTAGATTAGATTAACTTATTAAGTTCAGTTTTGAGTTCATCAACTCGGTTACCAAACATTTACAACAATAACCACATATTCTGCACAAATGCAGGGCACTGACAAGAGTCAACAACAACCTTGGTATTTTCTTATGCGCTCTTTGAATTCAGAGACATTTCTAGGCAATGGATTTACAACTCTTTCATCCAAACCATTCCAAACTCTTGGTCACAGAACCAAGAAAAAAGTGTTTACCTACATCCGTGTTACATTTGTGAACAAATATCTTCATACTATGATCTTTTCTACCTCTAAATGGTGCAAAAATAATCTTTTTATTTAGGTCATCCCAAGCCGGTTGACCTGTAAATACTTTGTAAAAAGCACACAGTTTAGCATTTATTCTACGTTCATGTAATGATTCCCATCCTAGATCTACCATCATTTCACTTGGACTATGTCTCCTTCCATATTTACCTAGTACCTTTCTAATTGCTTTTCTTTGCACCATCTCTATAGCATCAGTATGTATTTTGAGCGTGGGTCACACACTAAACCAGCATACCCTAAACAAGGTCTAACAATTACAATGTATGCTTTCTCCTTTACCTTTTCACTACATCCTCTCAAGTTTCTCATCACAAAATTTGTTTGTTTATTTCCCTTACATATAACTTGGCTTACGTGCTCTCCCCAATTTAATTTATTATTTAACAGTGCTCCAAGGTATTTACAATTTTCACGATACTCTAAACTTTCTCCATCAAGCATATAGTGATAAACATTCGTTTTATGCTTGAGTGTAAATTTAATTAGCTGACTCTTAGCTGCATTCATTTTCATTCTATTGGCCTTGATCCATTCCACTATTTTGTCAATAGCTTTTTGAAATCTGAGACAATCATCCATATTGTTAATTCTCATATATAATATGCAATCGTCTGCAAAAAGTCTTATAAACACATCTCCATCCAGACCTATCCCTATATCATTTATGAATATTAGAAATAGAAGTGGGCCAAGAACACTTCCCTGTGGAACCCCTGATAAAACAGCTACTTCATCAGAATATTCATCACCTACTTTAACAACTTGCACTCTTCCTGTGAGCCACTCATTTATCCATTTCACTATTCTTGGGTCTATTCCTAATTCATTTATTTTACTCATCAATATATCATGAGGTACCATATCGAATTTGCATCAACTTCCCCTTTATTGTCAACCTCATCAGACAAATCCTGAATAAGGCTCGCTAATTGACTTTCACAAGAATAGCCTTCACGAAAGCCATGTTGAGTGTTTAACAGATAACCAGTTTGTTTCAATTGGTATCTTATATATCTAGAAATCATAGTCTCAAAAACTTTACAAACACTACTAGTAAGACTTACTGGCCTGTAGTTTCAGCCCTATCTTTTTTCCCATCTTTGGGTATTGGAGAAAACCCATGCAGATTTCCAATCATCTGGTATTTGCTCATTATTTATAGAAATTTGGAATAACAACTGTAAAATAGGGAATGATCCCATTGCCCGCTAACTTTATGAAATCATTTGAAATGCCATCCAAACCCGGTGTTTGTGCTTTTCAAACCATTAATTACTTGACCTATACTTTTTTGACTAAATGTAAAGACATTTTCATTCTGGCACTCGTTATTAAACTAACCTCTTATTAAACACTACCTTTTCCCCAAATATGCTAGCATAGTGATGATTTAACACATTTGCTTTCTCCTTATCGTCTATTATTGTCTTACCGTTCTGCTGAAGCACAGGTATACTATTCTTTTTTCCCTTCTTGCTTCTAATATGATTATAGAATCTATCAAATTTACTTTTTTTATTAGCGCTACTTTCAAGCAAATTTTCCATAAACCTATTTTTCGCTTCTTTCTTTAGATGTAAAAGCTGTTTACTACATTCATTAAATCTTCGGCTGTTAATCTTCCTGTAACTATATAATTTACTGCATTTCCGTTTAAGCAGTTTAATTTTGTTTGTATAATACACAGGATCCGGGTTTTTCTTAAGCCTCTTTTGAGGAATAAATAATTGAGTGGCTTCACTCACAATTATTTTAAACTCTTTCCAGTAATGTTCAATGTCTGCTCCTTCACTTATAGCCCATTTGTTGAATGATTCTGTAAGAAATGTATAGATTCCCATTCTGTCAGCCTTACTGTAACAGGTTACCTTTTTAGTAGTACTAGCTGCATCTTCATGTATGCTGTAAGTAGTGGGATATGTTGTAAGTGGTGGGATATATACTGTAAGTAGTGGGATGTATGCGGTAAGTAGTATCTGTATAGGATGTATAATGTGTGCAGGATGTATGTATTGAGATCAGATATAAGTGGAAATGTTATAGTAAGATGTTTTCTGCAAGGAATAGGATATACGTATTATAAGTAGTGGGATGGGTGATAAGTAGTGGGACATGTACTCTAGTAGTGGAAAATGCTCAGCGAGTGTGGACACCACAGTAAGCAATGGGATCAGTACTACAAGTAGTGGAATTACAAGGAATGAGATCTAGTCTACGATGTAGGCCTATTTACTGTTTTTCTTTTTGTACTATATAAGAGGTGCTATGGATAGTGGAATAATACGATGTAAGTAATGGAATATTATGCTCTGCTGGTAGTGCACTGTAGGTAGTGGCAGGACAATGGACACTATATGGAAATAAATTACACCTACTAGCGTTGGGTGTCTATAGTGACTAGACACCCAACGCTACTAGTGTTTCCTGATTAATTTAACTGATAAAAAAAGGACACTGTAAGCAATGTGAATTGTGATCAGTACTATAAATAGTGGAATTATACGATGTATTTACTGTTTTTGTATTCTATAAGTAGCTAAATATAGCGGAATATAATGTGAGTATAGTGGGATATGCACCTGCACAAAGTGAGTAGACCTAACCAACGTCAGAACGCGTGTGTCAGAAAGCGTAAGTGAGTTGTAAGTTGTGACCACAAGTGAATACCGCCAAGTCAAGATACGCACGTCATCAACTGGCACGGCTCCAATCAAATAGATTGCCACAACTTTATAGTCATTTTGATAAACTGTTGCAGTTCATTGTACTGCTGTAAGACAAGATGCCTACCAATTTCGACTCACTGCTTCGGAGTGATTAGTTTCGCAATTAGCATCGAGTTCATGATGCATGATGATGATGATGATGATGATGCATGATTACGCATATTGATGACGAATTGAGAACTAACAGTGGAATGATTGTTACTTGAGTGTTACAAATGGACCCAAAAATTTACAATTAATTTAATTTAAAAATGTTAATATAAACGCAAAACAATTAGGGTATTAAACCTACACAATGGCCGTTATAGGTTTGTTCCAGCTTGCTGAAGTTATTTTATGAAATTCACGAAATTAGGAATTTAAGTAGTAATTAAGGCTGTCTCTCTGCGAAAGCTGACAACCACAGATTAAACAACTTACTGGAGTTCATTTTGCATACAATATCTCGTGGGAAAACTTCCCAGTGTGCAATGCTTCAATGCAGTGGGCAGGACAAGCAATATGCATGCGTGCCCGCTTCAGTGTCTATAACTAAAGGTATTATGGAGTTTGGACGACTCACTCCCTTGCATTTGCATAACGACTGGAACTTTTTTGGGGGAAAAGGCTTCCAGTCAGGATTGCCTTTGACGCAATTTTATCTGGGACCTCCTGAATGAGAGTCCCTCACGTTGCGTACACAGTTACCACTGTCGTTAGTTAGTTAGTTATAGTTAGTTAGTTAGTTAGTTAGTTAATGTTGTTTTAGGGCACTCAACAGTAGAGTAGTATTGGAATCTTCCAAATTTTCTTTTTCCATAATTATTGTGGATTACCACCATGTTTTCTTCTTTCCAATGGAGGAACGTAAGGGAAGACGCAGGGGTTTATGGGAAGGAGTGAGGATGTTGGATAGGATGGGTTAAACTGGGTGGGAACGGAGGAGTGCTCGTTGCAGAGAGGGCCGGCAAGTATGGAGACGAAAAAAGTGAAAGAAGAAAATAAATATGAGCATGGCTGTGTGAATGAAGAAAGGTGTGATAAAAAGATGCGCGAAAGCTCTCTTTGCAACACCCACCCCAACCGGCCAGAGCTCGCCCTTAGTTTTGGGGAATACACTAACTCCTCTACTCACAGGCCAAACCACGGGAAGGTAAGAGAGTAGGACATACGTTTTAGGCAAATTGCTGTTCGCTCGGCCAACTGACACCACAGGTGTTTGAAATTTTGAACATATCTCACAAATGTGGAATTATAGGGCTCTGAAGTAACACATTTCCAAATTTTGTTTTAAAATAATTTATAAAAAATAAATTAGTTATCACGAATTTTGATTTTGTAAAAAACTCCAAAATTTACCATATTCGTGATTTTTTCCTGGCCGATTAAGTCAATTAAAAAAAAATCTATGACCACAGGGCTGTCAATGTTTGCTTTATTGACAACTTTGCGAAGTTTCATAAACGTCGGATGTATCTTGGCCGAGCGAATAGCTATTTGCTAACAGCCAAATGTGTCCCATTCCCTCAATGGAAACGAAGAAACCGGCATTCTACTTGCCACGTACTTGGATGAGATCGCGATGGCTTCCACATCAGTGTTATATTCTAGAATGTTAGAATGTACAGAAATTCTAAGCCAATAGAAAACAATCATGATGTTTATAGACAGCGGTAGCTCATGCACAACGCGTGAGACTCTGATTCGGAGGTACCGAGTTCGAATCCTACCACCGGCAATCCTGACTGAAAGGGTTTTCCTAGGTTTTCTTCAGTCGTTTATACGAATGCAAGGGATTAAGTTCTCTTAAAACAGTTATTAGAATTTTGCTTCCCCATTGTCCAAACTCCAAATTACCCAGTCAGACACCTGAAGAGAGGCTGTATTCTTGCACCTTTGCAGGTTTCCTATGAGAAATTAAATAATGTTTATTCTATGTGCTTCCAAGACCCTACATATGATTGTTGTTGTTGTTGTAGTGCTGGTGATGCTCTACATTCGCTACCGTCAGATAGAAGAGTTCTCTCTGCTCCGGCCTGGTAGGATACCACCCTGGATTAATGGGATCTCGGGAGTGATAGGTGTCATAGGTCTTGCTGGACTCGACATTGTAGCCAACTTCCAACAATCGAACATATTCGTTGTCCACGTGATTGGTGCGATTGCCAACTTCTCGGCGGGGACAATTTACTTCTGTATGCAGGTATGTAAGTAGTAGTGTTCCCAGTGGCAGGTCTAGGTCCAGGACACAATCATGAGGGGAGGGCTGTTCGCGCGTTCATGTACATCCGTGGGAAAGGCACAGGAGGTATGGGGGGCTTTTTTGAAAATCAGGTTTTTAGAGTGCATTTGGATGCGTTTTAGAAAAAAAGTGTTAAGCTGAATGAAATACCGAAACAGTGTAGTTTGTGTGCGTCAATTTGTTTTGTTGTCTCGTCATGTCGAGCTTATAAAATCACAGCATACGTGCTGAAACCTGAAACCAAGCAGCCCTTGTAGTTCAACAGGCCGTGCCCTGCTGTAGCGTGCACAATCACATCCCGATCCAACTTCATTCCTCAACTCCACGGACCACACAAAACTTCACTCCCTCCCCTACCACCCTACGTGATTATCATACCTTCTAGGGTGGCCTTTTATACTAGGCCTATTGTGATATATTTTGCCGTTCGCTACGCTGGGGGCTTTTTTGAAAATCAGGTTTTTAGAGTGCATTTGGATGCGTTTTAGAAAAAAAAGTGTTAAGCTGAATGAAATACCGAAACAGTGTAGTTTGTGTGCGTCAATTTGTTTTGTCGTCTCGTCATGTCGAGCTTATAAAATCACAGCATACGTGCTGAAACCTGAAACCAAAGCAGCCCTTGTAGTTCAACAGGCCGTGCCTGCTGTAGCGTGCACAATCACATCCCGATCCAACTTCATCCTCAACTCCACGGACCACAACAAAACTTCACTCCCTCCCCTACCGCCCTACGTGATTATCATAACTTCTAGGGTGGCCTTTTATACTATTGTGATATATTTTGCCGTTCGCTACGCTGTTTGCACAATAAAATAATAAAATATTATGGAATAATTTAATAATTTAATATTTAATTTTAACTAGGAAAACGCTTAAGTCCCGCCGCGTTAATGGATGAGCGTAATTTTTTAAACGTTAAAAACGAAAAAAGCATAAAATTGCGATTTTTTTAACAAATAATTTTTCGATTACGCTTAAATTTCACACGAATATATTAATTCATAAAATTAAAGTTCTGTGAAAAAATCATTACAATCGGATAAAGCATGTATAGGTGTAGTAAGTCAAAGAAATTTATCAAATCGAAAACAATCGTAAAATTGCGTTTTTCACTAGAAATAATTTTTCGATTACGCTCAGATTTCACAAGAATGTATTAATTCATAAAATAAAGGTTCTGTGGAAAAAATCATTACAATCGGATAAAGCATGTAGGTGTTATAAGTGGAAGAAATTTTTTTTAAATCGAAAAAAAATCGTAAAATTGCGATTTTTACAAGAAATTATTTTTCGATTGCGCTAAAAAACGTGGCAGTTCTAAGTTCAGAGATTTCGAAGGCCTCCATAAAATTTCATCGCAATTAGAGTATTGGTTTAGCCGGAATCGCGTTAACAGACACACAAAAATACAAAAAAAAGAAAAGAAAGAAAAAAAAAACATTCCGGATTTTTTCTCCAGTATAGTAGAATGGAATCTTCGCTTCGCTCGCTACGCTCATCCAAAGAATGTGGGGGGGAGGCGTTCGCCCCAACGCCCCCCACCGAGTGCTCCCATCGTAAGAGGTCCTGGTTAACGTCATGCTGAATGTACGGCCGGTCCTGCCTAGTTATTTGTGCTTTTCAGTGAAACTCTGGTCGGCCAGCTATATTTTCCCAGAACATTTCCTGCTTCAGCTTGGTGGTATGAACAAGCCTGATAAGCTATTCTCACCTAATCGACGCTATCATTATAATACCAACATTTTATACAATATTATTAATAATATTTCTGCAATACTGGTTTGAAACAGATGCAGGGGACGAAGTTAAATTGGCATTGTGCCGATAACCTCACTCATTCACGAAGTCAGAACCGTAGTTTTTAAGCCAAGAATAGCATAATACGATGCACCACGCAAATCATGAGAGAGAGATTTTGATTTATTTATTAAGGTCTTTATTAAGGCAGGATTAAGGCTAGTGGGGCCTTATCTTCTATCCAAGCTGATTTGGTACAACTGCACACTTTAGATATTGAAGTAAACAAAGAATATTTCATAGATAGTGCAAATAAACAAAATACAATTGTAAGCTTACTTATATAGTAAACATCAATTTGTCATAAAGAAAATGTTATAAGTCCGAGTGTTATTCTACTAAGAATATTTATATTATTAAAATACACAATCATTCACACATCTCATTCATTCTTAAGAGTGTAGTGCAACGTCAAAATTGAAGAAGGGAGATAAATTTATATTACTATTTTATTTTATTTTATTGTCGTCTTTATTGATGGCGGGATTAAGGCCTGTTAAGCCTTCTCTTCCATCCAAAAACCACTTCCTTATAACAACACATCACGACATTACAGGATTACATAAAATATTGAAATAAATTTGAATACTATGATCACACAAGTTAAATGTGCAATTTAAGAGCTAAAAATAATGTTAACATCATACTAAAGAAACCAAAATAACTAAATTATGTAAAAATACATTAAATACATTAGGAGTAACATTATTGCAAAGTTAAATTTTTCTAGGTATATGGTAATGTTATGCAAATTATGGATTTTAAATATATTTATGTAAATCTTCAATATTTTATTTATTTATTATTATTATTATTATTATTATTATTATTATTATTAATTATTATTATTATTATTATTATTATTATTATTATGAGAGAGAGAGAGAGAGAGAGAGAGAGAGAGAGAGAGAGAGAGAGAGAGAGAGAGCTTTGGGAAATCTTGTGCATTTCAGTTTGTTCTGTTTCTTTCGAACTTAACTAAAGCTTGTTGTTCAACTGAGGAAACCCTAGGAAACCCTTCAGCCAGAATTGTCGCTCTCGACGGGATTCGAATCCGGGACCTCCCGAATCATATTCGAGCGCTTAGCTTTCGAGCCAACACTAAAAATATCAAGGGCAAAGGAGATACACAATTTTCTATTTGTTTTGCATAACAAATATAACATTTGCCTTTAATTTCCACTACAAAACTTGCATTTTATAATAGAAAAATGCTTTACAGTAGAGTTTGTAAATAATTCTTACAATGCGCGTTACAACAATGTCCTGGTCTTCGTCCTCAGGAAGTCAGGAACATATCTGCTGGGTTCAGCCACAATATATTCTTGCATTGTCTTTCAAGGCACAAGTTACAGTTTTGTAACATGTTTGCGTCAATTCAACAATAAATAAACTTAACTTTTGTGACATAACAATTAAACAATATCTCGTGATAGTATTGAGAAAAATCTAGAAAATTATGATAAGAATGACACAACCGCTAGGAGTGTTATCTAAGCACCTTTGATTGACACATTAATACGCTAATCAACAAAAATGATGTATGCAAGTGTGTAATAACTCCGTGAACTATGTATTTTTATTTTTATAATAATAGACGTACTCTTTGATAATACCGTTAGTATTTTTGGATGAGCGTAGCGAGCGTAGCGAGCGAAGCGAAGATTCCATTTCACTACACTGGAGAAAAAAATCCGGAATGTTTTTTTTTCTTTCTTTTTTTTGTATTTTTGTGTGTTTGTTAACACGATTCCGGCTAAACCGATACTCCGATTGCGATGAAATTTTATGGAGGCCTTCGAAATCTCTGAACTTAAAACTGCCACGTTTTTGAGCGCAATCGGGAAAATTTTTTCTTATAAAAAACGCAATTTTTTTTTTTCGATTTTTAAAAATTCTTCGACTTATAACACTTACATCTTTATCCGATTGTAATGATTTTTTAACAGAACCTTAATTTTATGAATTAAGATATTCGTGTGAAATTTGAGCGTAATCAAAAAATTATTTCTTATGAAAATCGAAATTTTACGGGTTTTTTCTTTTTTAAAACAATTCTTTGACAATATAACACCTACATGCTTTATCCTATTGTAATGATTTTTTTATAGAACCTTAATTTCATGAATTAATATACTCGTGTAAAATTTGAGCGCAATTGAATAATTATTTCTTATGAAAATTGCAATTTTAACGATTTTAATCTTTTTTTAAATTACGTAAAAATTACGATTTATTAAAAAAACTAAGTTAATTTTTAATTTAATTTAATTTAATTTTAAAGAATTTTCGACTAAGTATGATTTTTTTCACAAAAACAACAGAAAATCCGCGTAACACATGGCAGCTCAATGCACCAATTACGCTCATCCAACAACGCGGCGGGACTTAAGCGTTTTCCTAGTATTTTCACATTTGATTTCACTTTTGATTGATTGATGGACTTTGTGTTTATTATTAAAATTGTGCTGTTTATGACAACTGTTGGCTGAGCTCATGAAAACCAGGTTTTTACGCACAACGCAGAAGTTTAGTCTGAACCAATTAGAAGCTCCATCGTTTGTCCTATCGGGTTGTGGTTTGCACCAAAATGTTAAGTAAGAATTTGTGATTGTCGCTATCAGAGCACTTTTTCAAAAAATTGCTCACTTTTGATATGCCACCAAACAGGTAATTTGTAGTAATTTCGCAAGCTTGCGTAGAGAAAAAATATTTGAGATGGTAAAATGTGCTCTGATAGCGATATGCGTTCATACCTTGCTAACATCGTCCCAAAACTTATAATTATTGGATGAGCGAAGCGAAGATTCCATTTCACTACACTGGAGAAAAAAATCCGGAATGTTTTTTTTTTTGTGTGTGTCTGTTAACACGATTCCGGCTAAACCGATACTCCGATTGTGATGAAATTTTATGGAGGCCTTCGAAATCTCTGAACTTAGAACTGCCACGTTTTTGAGCGCAATCGGGAAATTTTTTCTCATAAAAAACGCAATTTTACGATTATTTTCGAATTTAAAAAAATTTCTTCGACTTATAACTCCTACATGCTTTATCCGATTGTAATGATTTTTTTACAGAACCTTTATTTTATGAATTAATATATTTGTGTTAAATTTGAGCGTAATCGAATGACTATTTCTTATGAAAATTGCAATTTTACGATTTTTTTCTTTTTTTAAAATTACGATTAATTAAACAAATTAATTTTTTTTTAAATTTAATTTATTTAAAAAATCTTCGACTAAGTACACACACAACACACACACACCACACACACACACACACACACACTCTCACAGAACAACAGAAAATCCGCGTAACACATGGCAGCTCAATGCAACCAATTACGCTCATCCAACAACGCGGCGGGACTTAAGCGTTTTCCTAGTTTAGTTGAAAATTGGAGGTCAAAAAGTGGTCTTTACTGTATGTAAAATTAGCAGGATTTGCCGATCAAGCGAATTTTTAAATGGAGATTTAACGCTGCAAAAAAGTTGGACCGAGCCCATCAAACCGTCTTGTCAACTATACCTATTTGAAACTTTTTTGAGAACTTTTTCTGCTTCCACTTTTCATCCGATCGAGATGCAATTTTGCGTAATTGTTAAGCAAATATATGGTCACTCTTCTATAGTCATAGATTACCAAACATCATGGCGAATTACGCACAAAATAAATTCCGAATTTATTAATTTTAATGACTACAAAAATCCAAAATACTAAAAATCAATTTAATTTATAATGATTTTTTGTGAGTGTTTAAAAAAATGAGTCTCTCATATACACGACCATAACATATGTGTAAAGGCTGATAACAATCCGATAAAAACTGGCTTCAGGAAAACTTCCAGAAAAAAATCACTGGTATTGCAGACTCTGGAATCTATCTACAGACAATAAATAGAGCTATGATGGAGAAACTTGAACCCAGCGGGATTTGAACCCACGTCTTTTGGAGTATTACGCTTTGTACATGCGTACCAACCGCATGAACGTGAGCTCCAACTTGAGCTAGCTCATAACTTAAATTGCCACTTTAAAATCCTAGACACAAGGCAGCCAGGGGTTAAGTTATTTTAATTCAACATCAGTAAAAGAAACTCATGGCTCGATCTCGATAAAATATATTGTCTATGCACTTGATGTAGTTAAGTAATTCCTTGTGTGTTGTGTTATTTCAGACCTGGTTCACTAAAAAGATGTTGCCTGAGGTCGGCTCTCCAGGCATGGTCTACATCAGATCCGCCCTGTGCGTGCTGTGTGTGGTGTTCACCCTGACAACCATCACCGCTGGACCCATTTCTGTGCGACACTTTACAGGCAAGTCAGCTACACTGATAAGTGGAGTTCTAGGCCAGTCATGTTTGATGACCATACAAAACATCACGGTGCCACATATTTGTACAATTATTGTCGGGATACAAAAATTAAGGTTTTACAATTTAAAAAAACTAAAATACTAAAATAATTTAATTGAGCATGATGATTTTGTATTTCATTAAATTTGTTTTAAACTTCTAGTTTGGTTTTATTTCCAGGGTGTTCGCCAATAAAAGTTTATAATCTACTTCTCTGAATAGCTCATTTGCAACATATGAAAAAGTTTTCATAACAATCAATCTTATACCATTCTTAACTACTCTCACAACCCAAAATCTATATTGCAAGGGGCGACGTCACCCGCCAGCTCGGCGGGTAAGATCAGCGAGACGTGAAAAAAAAAAAAAAAAAACAACAATCTTTACGTTTCTTCTTTAATATAAAGATTTGGCTGGGGTTCATTTACATTGGGGCCTTTATTGACACGGTTTAATAATTTTGGCGCAAACATAGAAATGTTTTAGGGATAGTAAGGCCCATTCATAAGGCCAGAAATGAATCAAAGATAAACGTGGCACTACGTTTCAGTAGTGTTGAGGCATATCAAATAATACTAGCACACTTCGGGTCAGATTGTAGGGATGAACAGTAGAGGGGCCTACACTTATACATACTGTGTTATTTCAGGCAAAGACACCACCAAGTGGGGCCCAGAAGACGGTGGCTATGAGCTGCATCTTGTCAGTACAGTGTCTGAGTGGCTACTGGTGCTGTGCTACAGTGCATTCGCTCTCGCATTCGCTCAAGAGTTCCGGTACATCATTGTGCATTCCCCAGTTGTCATCGTAAGTTAACTTTTAAGTTACGTCTTTCTGATACAACCAAGGCCTCTTAAGTTTGGGTATACTGTGGAGAAATCTCAATTTTGCTTTTGGTGATGTGCAGGTTAAGGCTATTCAGAACACACTTATACCGATATTTTGAAAGTCAAAGGAAAAGGTCTGAAAGTTGGTTGAATGAGAGATGTTTTTACGGGACTATAATATAGCTCCCT
The DNA here is from genome assembly GCA_024449915.1 of Sweltsa coloradensis. NCBI lineage: Eukaryota > Metazoa > Arthropoda > Insecta > Plecoptera > Chloroperlidae > Sweltsa > Sweltsa coloradensis. The sequence goes on from JAMZAV010003048.1 coordinate 114,590, forward strand.
TTTGGCCATTATATGCAAATTTTGGGTCAAAAGGAAAAGTAAAGTTCTAGGTGCAATATATAATTTTGAGATATGATTTTTTTAAACACACCTTTAGCGGGCGTTACACTAGTTACAAGTTCAAAAAGTAAAAAGAGAAAAAATTTCAACTGTTTATTGTTATTATTGATGATAAAGCATGAAATAAAAATGTTTTTATTGTTTTAATTTTTCCTTTTTATGTTTTCTGCTATGGTATTGAACAGCTTTTGTATTTCTAAATACTTTTTACTATTTCAAACTCAAAACAGCGCCGCATTAGTCCAGTTATAGAGCAAATAGTAAACTAAAAATAAAGTTGATTGTGAGTCAAAATGTATCACATGGCCAATTTGAGCATATTCTTAAGAAAACGAAATTTTAAGAATAAAGTTTGAGGAAAAGTCAGTAAAATCACCATAAACGTCAATTAATTATCAGTATTGTTTTAGAATATGATTTAAAAGAAGAAAATGATTGATTTTTACTAGTCAGGTGGCTTTGTTGACATGTTTGTTATTAACTGGCTTTGAATAGCCCTTCTTCTGTTTACTTTTCTCTTTTTACTTTTTGAACTTCCTAGTGAAACGCCAGCTTTTATCATTTTCATTGCGCGATTTTTTGTCACACGGTACAAATAAGAGTATTGAAACGATGGCGCATACTAAATTTCGAGGTTGTTCCGAATTAGTCTTGTTGATTCTTGCGTCGTCTAAGGGTGGATTGTGCCCAACGAGTTGGATCGGTGTTTCTTACTAAAATACCGGTCTCTAGTTGGCAATTGGTTGCACATAAATAAAGTCAGCACCTGAAGGGTAGGCTTAGTCTGATTTAAATTAACGCCCCCCCCCCCCCCCTAGAAATCAGTTTTGTGACTGAGTGATTGGAGTATAGTCTCTAAATATGACTATCATTATAATTTTAAAAATATATATGTACTAGTTGGTCACTTGCAGAGGGGCGGATTGCAGAGGGGTCGCTGGGTTGAATACAGCGACTAACGTTTTATTTATTAACTATTTTTTAAATTTATATACTTATTTATTTATTTATTATTTGGTCCTAAACACATTGGTTAAATGTGTCACGATCGAGGATGGCAGAAAAGAGCACTGCTGCAAACACACTTGGCGACTGCCAACCTTATTGGCTAACAATGAATATATTAAAAAAGATAACAACAAGAAATATCAACGAAATTCTAACAATCACTACTAAAGCCCAACTCAAATGCGCGCAAACAGGTGTTTATGATTCCTGCTGAACGGTTGGTAATATCCACTGCCTCTTAGATGTTCGTCGAGCCACGACGAACATCTAGGAGGCAGTAATATCATTACCAAATTTTGAATGGATGTTAATAAAGTACTTTAATATTGATATCCGTAATTGGTTGCACAAAATAAGCCTTAAAGATCCATTGCGAGACATAAGTCCAAAACGTGAAAAGATGGGAAATCCAAAACATGGATTACAATTCTGGAAATTCCCACCAAACCGTTTATCTTATACGATAAAACCAAATTGACCTGCCCGTTCACATGGATTTAGTCGTTGTTATCTTTTATGCAAATTTGAGTTAAAAAAATTTGTTCACTTAGAATAAATTCCCGAAGTTGACCAAAATTGAGTAAATTTTGGTGATTTCACTAAATTTTAATTCAAAATCAATGAAATTATTTAGGAATACGCATAATGGATAACATAGATTTATTCTTTATAAAAGTTAGTGTGAAATTTGATAATGGTGTTATAAACCGTTTACCCGAAAAAGCCAGAAACCTGAGCGCCTAAACTCGCCTCCGTTCTAGCCTCAGCATACCCTCTTAATTTGTGTACACTTCAGTGATTTAATTATTATATAAATAAGTTAGTGAAAAGATGCTTTTTGGATGAGCGTAGCGAGCGAAGCGAAGATTCCATTTCACTACACTGGAGAAAAAAATCCGGAATGTTTTTTTTTTTTCTTTCTTTCTTTCTTTCTGTATTTTTGTCTGTCTGTTAACACGATTCCGGCTAAACCGATACTCCAATTGCGATGAAATTTTATGGAGGCCTTCGAAATCTCTGAACTTAGAACTGCCACATTTTTGAGCGCAATCGAAAAATTATTTTTCATGAAAATCGCAATTTTACGATTTTTTTCGATTTTTTGAAAATTTATTTTACTTATAACAACTACATGCTTTATCCGATTTTAACGATTTTTTTACAGAAACTTAATTTTATGAATTAAGATATTCGTGTGAAATTAAGTGCTATCGAAAAATTATTTTTCATGAAAATAGAAATTTTGTGTTTTTTTTTCTTTTTTAAGACTATTGTTTTACTTATTACACCTACATGCTTGATTCTATTGTAATAAGTTTTTCACAGAACCTTAATTTTATTAATTTATTTATTCGTGTGAAATTCGAGTGCAATCGAATAATTATTTCTTCTAAAAATCCCAATTTTTCGATTTTTTTCTTTTTTAAAAATTACGATTAATTAAAAAAAATTAAGTTATTTTTTTATTTAATTTAGTTTAATTAAAAAAAAATGAACTAAGTAATAATTTTTTCACAGAACAACAGAAAATCCGCATAACACATGGCAGCTCAATGCACCAATTACGCTCATCCAGCAACGCGGCGGGACTTAAGCGTTTTCCTAGTATTAATTTTGTAATGTTGTTTCTTACAGTTGACCAACGTGTCCCCTCTAGAAAGTAACACTGAGATCAGCAACGTGTTAAAACACATGTGAACAATCCATCCAGTGTTCACTTCACACTGCCAGATTCCTATTAAAATATGACCAACTTCGAGATAAATCACGTCTCTATTGGGGGTCCATGCGACCATGGAGAAAAGACAAACCATCCACACGGAAAGTCCTGAAGAATAATTGTGTTTCCGTTCACTGGTTTAACTGTGTTATTGTTATGTAGATTTGCACGTTTGCAATCTCCGAAGTAGGACAATGTACATATGAAAAATAGCATACTAAACACATTTCACACCACCGAAAAATGTTCTGCCCATTGTAAAAAAGAGAAAAGGTTTGTATTGTTTCTCAATGTGATATGACCTTGGCTTTGCCCTTGACTAAGACAGTGTGCCAGGGTGAAAGGCGTCGTTACATTGTTGAGCTACTGGAAAAGTGTTTGCCCAAAAACTTAAAAGATTGTTAGTAACTTTCTACATTATTGTATGTGTTGTGCTATTTTATATCAGAACAAAGTACGTACTGATATTAAACTGATTTTTAAGACCTTACGCAAATTGTGTTACGAATTTTATAGCTGAAACACTGTATGTTATTGTTATTTGTATTGTGATAACATTTTGTTATAAAATGAATGAAATATGTTTTTTTGTAAAATAATAATTACTTGATTCCACATATTATCTAGATTCTAGATATCCCTAGTTGTAATTAATCTATTCTGTCTATTCTATCTATTCTAACTGTATACACTGCACTTTAGTAAATAAATTACAAGATTTAAAAAAAATATCTCGAGGATTTATCAGTCGTCTACCACTGGTTTGAGAAGACTGATAAGTCGTCAAAATATTGTTTTTAAATCTTGTTGCTACTTAATTAAATGTAATTGGATTATCTAGCACTTTAAATGTAAGTAAGGTTTCTATTTCCTAATCGCTATTTCATGACCTCTCTTTAACTGGCAAAATTATTCCTTATGTTTTAAAGCATTCCATTGTCATTTTGCATCATCATCCTTACAACAATGTTCAAACATAATCACTAATTTCCTTCATTTGTTGTCATATTTGTAATTTTATTCATTGTAACATTGTACTTTGTACTGATTACGCTGTACTCCTGTAGTCGTCATCTAATGTTATTTGGCCAGATGTCAACAAAATCGAATTTTCTATAAGATATAATGTTAGCCCAGCCGACATAAATAGATCATCTCTAAAGAAACTGTTTATGAAAATCAATCCAGAAATAAAAATATCCATTTCAGCGATAAGAAACTAATAATGCAAACAGACTTAATTACATTTGCTTCCGACTTGTTCTGTCAGGTTATAATACAAGGATGCGTGTTACCCAACGTGGATTAAAGTACATGTACTCTTCAATAACACACTTATGACGTAGAACAAGTAGCAGATAAACAGCTCTTCTACTATCTTCTTTCAACAGTCTTTTCATGTATGCATATCCCATACTTAATCATATTCTATCATAATATTCTACTTTTTGTTACATTCTAAAAATATGAAATTTGCTTCCAGTTTCAACTGCTAACTACGACAACCAACATTATTCCCAGAAGAAGCATCAGCATGTCCTATTTTTTGTTTATTTGGATTAAGGACACGTCAATCGTGAGGTCATAATGCACCACTCTAACCTGGGGGGGGAGGGAGGGGCCCATGCTGGTCAGAACCGAATAACGTAGTTATTTATAATAGGATCTTTGGTCAGAACCAAGCCACGGGTAAGGGGAGGAAAGGGGGTTCTCACCGGTCGTCATTGTCTTCGTCATCGTTCGTGTTGTCATTGTCGTCATCGTCGTCGAGGGGTCGTCAAGGGAAGGGGGCAAGGTCCCGACGACGGATTGCCACAAGACCGCCTCTAATTCGGGGAGTAATATACTCCGCTCGTAAAAAGCTGATGCTTGGGAGGTGGACTTTTTCTCTTGAATCGCCTTTACGATATAAGTCATAGCATCTGGGCCAATTCTAACCCCGGGCCCAGACGGGGTGCATGTCCTATAATACTCATCTTAACACGAGTCGTTATGAAAACATCGTTCGTCTAATCTTGAGAGTGGTAAAACCATTAGATATCTACTTATAGCCCTCCCGGTAAAACTCTTCCCCCGACGACGTCAATGTCATCTTCAAGACTGTAATCTTGCCAACCTGTCAACTTAGTGAAACTGTCACTTTTAAAGAGAAATCTATTAGCTACTCTTGGTTTATGATCGCCTTTCCGGAGGTGGGGCTTACAACGTTTCATATTGCATGAGCATTATGGTTATGGTGAATGTGAATGTACCGTTTGAAAGAAAAAGTTGACAAAGTTAGCCAGAATCCATAGAAATAAAGCTTTTAATATAAGTTTTTAACGGTAAATAATAATAAATTGACAAGAAACAATAGAAACTTGACAACAATCCCCTACAATGCGTGGGCAGCAAAACAAAGCACTTGCAAAAGTAAAGATATCCCACGCAGACTAAAAACTATAAAAAAAAAGCTCATCCATCAACGCGGCGGGACTTTAGCGTTTTCCTAGTTATAAGAATATTTGAGCATGTTATAACCACACAGTTACAAAAAACTTTTAAAAATACAGCTTTGTCAGAGAGCAAAGTGAATTTGTTGGATAAGCTAGCGAGCGAAGCGAAGATTCCATTTCACTACACTGGAGAAAAAATCCGGAATGTTTTTTTTCTTTCTTTCTTTCTTTCTTTCTTTCTTTCGTATTTTTGTGTGTCTGTTAGCACGATTCCGGCTAAACCGATACTCCAATTGAAATGGTGTTGAGGTTTTCGAAATCTCTGAACTTAGAACTGCCACGTTTTTGGGCACAATCGAAAAATTATTTCTCGTGAAAATCGCAATTTTACGATTTTTTTTCGATTTTTAAAACATTTCTTCGACTTATAACACCTACATGCTTTATCCGATTGTAATAATTTTTTACAGAACCTTAATTTTATGAATTAGTATATTCGTGTGAAATTTGAGCGCAATCAAAAAAATATTTCTTATAATAATCGCAATTTTACGTTTTTTTCGTTTTTTTAAATTTCTTTGACTTATAACACCTACATGCTTTATTCGATTGTTATGGTTTTTTCACAGAACCTTAATTCTATGAATTAATATATTCGTGTGAAATTTGAACGTAATCGAAAAATTATTTCTCGTGAAAATCGCAATTTTACGCTTTTTTCGTATTTAAAAAATTACGCTCATCCAACAACACGCCTGAAAAAGCGTTTGCGAAGCTTCCTAGTGTATCAAGATTGTACTACAAATGTAAATTGGTTCGTAATTATACCCTTTTTATACATAAATATTATATAATAATTTTTTGTGGGTTCGATCCCCAGTCGGGGCATACTTTTATTACAAATTGCTTTCATTGACTAATTAATAAGAAAACAAAAAAGACACAAAATGTATTTCTTGATTCTTGATTCTTGATGTGGTGCATTAAGCCCAATTTGGCTATGCTGGAGGTACATATCGTGTTCCTTTGAACACTCACTGTGGAAGAATTTTTATTTGTCTTTGTGGAGAGAACACTTTTTTTTAATTGTAGTAAATAATCTAGGGCGACGGTCGTTCGCCCGCAGCCAAGCGCACGCGACTGCTAGAAGGCGATGACTAACTCGACCCTGTTTACAGCTATCCGAGTTGGGGGGTTTTCAGCTATCTGCACACGCCGTCCCGAAAGATTTACAATCTTGAAACTCGGTATATGACCTGATAATATGTGGTCCATGACATACCAAAAAAAAAATCAGCCCGATCCGATAGCCCGTTCTGTGTTAAAAAAGTGCGTAAATATCGACGATAATCGTCCGGCTGATTGGTTGGTTGGTTGGTTGGTTTGGGGGGCGGGGGGTAGTGGATTCTGACAGAGAGGAATAAGAGCCTACAGAGAAAACGGTACATCTTAGAACTATGAAACTTGAACCACACTTAGATGTACCTCAGACTCACAAACTTCCGCCGAGAGACAAGCAATATTCCACCCCCAACACCCCCTAAATTATTCCCTAAAATTAAAATAATTCATAGCTCTAACCCAAAATTGAATTTTTAGTCAAATTAGTTATTAAAATTATGTTCTTATGTATTTTAACCCAATCGGTCTATTCTCATTATATAAACCACATTTTGTCAACCCCCATCCCTAATAGTTTATATTATTTTTACCTTGATTTCCAGCATTCACCACGAAGGCACCTAATGAGTTATCATTATGAAATTTGACATGATGGTACATAGTAATATGAAAAATAATCCGCCAAGATTCAATTAAGCGATATTCCACCCCCAACACCCCCTAAAACTGGAATAATTCATAGCTCTAATCTAAAATTGATGTTTTATTCAAATTAGTTATTAAAATTATGTTTTAATGTGTTTTAATCCAATCGGCCTATTCTCATTTCCTAAACCACATTTTTTCAACCCCCATCCCTTATAGTTTATATTATTTTAACCTTGATTTCCAGAATTCACCATGAAGGCACCTAATGAGTTATCAGCATGAAATTTGGCATGATGGTACATACTAAAATAAAAAATCATTCGCCGAGAAGCAAGCGATATTCCACCCCCAACACCCCCTAAATCATCCCTAAAATTGGAATAATTGATAACTCTAAACCAAAATTGAATTTTTTTTTTCATGTTATTAAATTATGTTTTAATGTGCTTTAACCCAATCGCCTATTCTCATTTCCTTTGTCACATTTTTTCAACCCCCTCCCTTATAGTTTATATTATTTTTACCTTGATTTGCAACATTCACCATGAAGGCACCCAAATGAGTTATCAGCATGAAATTTGACATGATGCTACATACTAATATGAAAAATCATTCGCCGAGAGGCAAGCGATATTCCACCCCCAACACCCTAAATAATCCCCTAAAATTGGAATAATTCATAGCTCTAACCTAAAATTGAATTTTTATTTAAATTAGTTATTAAAATTATGTTTTAATTGTGTTTTAACCCAATCGGCATATTTTCATTATATAAACCACATTTTGTCAACCCCTATCCCTAATAGTTTATATTATTTTTATCTTGATTTCCAGCATTCACCACGAAGGCACCTAATGAGTTATAATCATGAAATTTGTCATTATGGTACATAATAATATGAAAAATAATCCGCCGAGAGGCAAGCGATATTCCACCCTCAACACCCCCTTAAATTGGAATAATTCATAGCACTAATCTAAAATTGATGTTATATATTTAAATTAGGTTGTTATTAAAATTATGTTTTAATGTGTTTTAACCCAATCGGCCTATTCTCATTTCCTAAACCACATTTTTCAACCCCCATCCCTTATAGTTTATATTATTTTTACCTTGATTTCCAGCATTCACCATGAAGGCACCTAATGAGTTATCAGCATGGAATTTGGCATGATGTTACATACTAATATGAAAAATAATTCGTCGCGATGCAAGCGATATTCCACCCCCAACATCCCCTAAATCATCCTCTAAAATTGGAATAATTCATAGCTCTAACCCAAAATTGTATTTTTATTCAAATTAGTAAATTATGTTTAGGGGAAGCCTATTCCCATTTCCTAAACAACACTTTTTCAACCCCCATCCCTAATAGTTTATATTATTTTTACCTTGGTTTCCAGCATTCACCATAAAGGTACCGAATGAGTTATCAGCATGAAATTTGGCATGGTGGTAGGCCTACATAATAATATGAAACATAATAATCCACGAGGAGACAAGCGATATATTTTAACCCCCACTGTTTCCTACCACTCTTTACTTTGGGAAAAACGTTATGTTGTATTTATTACAATTTTTAATATTTTAATTGCTGATTAAAATTATGCGTCAATGTGTTATAGTCCGGCCAACAAATCATTTACACAAAAACCCAAGACGACATTAATAACCATATTAAATTTAATAAAAACATTGAATATTGCCAAACAAGGCCTACAGATTGTAAACAAAAAAAAGATGGTAGCTTTTGTTTCTAGACAATCTGTTTTAAACGCACTGTATCCACCTTTACACGTATTTCACATGTTTAAGCCTTGATATGAAACAAACAACAAAAATATGTGATATCCCCCCAAAATACAAAAATTTGTAAAAAACGGCAGCCAAGCTCTCCTTCCAAAGTCTTCGGCTGTGAATGCTGTGAGATATAGAAGTTGAGCCAAGCATTTCATTCTTTCTCCCAAGTTTCGCATTGAAAAGAAGTAAGATCATTTCGCCTGTTGACGAGCGCCAAGCCAACCATTTTCGTGGTAAAAAAAGTTAAAATTTTAAACTCAAAATCATAAAAAAATTACTTGGCTATTGATTTTGGTACGAAGACTCTAAAAAGTCAATGGCCAAGTAATTTTTTTATGGTTTTGAGTTTAAAATTTTAACTTTTTTTACCACGAAAATGGTTGGCTTGGCGCTCGTCAACAGGCGAAATGATCTTACTTCTTTTCAATGCGAAACTTGGGAGAAAGAATGAAATGCTTGGCTCAACTTCTATATCTCACAGCATTCACAGCCGAAGACTTTTGAAGGAGAGCTTGGCTGCCGTCTTTTTTACAAATTTTTGTATTTTGGGGGGATAACAATTACACCTACGGGAGTGTTTCCCGACTAACCAAATCGAGAAATAAAATAAAAATAAAAAACTAATATCTACACTTATAGCATGATGTTCTTGCACTTCAAATGGTAAAGGGACGAGTTTGTGAATTTTTGTTCTTTTTAATAAAGTCTAAAGTATTTAGTTACCAGAATGAAATCAAGTGTGGTATTTTTACAAGGTTTCTTTTAGTTATATTTCGTTTTATTACACCGCTCACTGATTATTGATGACGTCAAATCGAGTAAGAGACTACGATAAGCAACGATTATGGACCCTACCTTAATAATTTCAGACACGTCCGAAGTGTAAGGTCGAATGAAATCGTACTTCGAATCAAAAGGCGAAGAAAATCATAAATTAACACAAAACAATTTTACTGGCAGAAGGTGTAGAAGTACAAAACTGTTATTCTAAAAATTTAATTATCAAAGAGAACATTACTACATTCATCGTAAAATGAAAATTATAAATTACTTTGTACAATATGATATTCTGATTTGGAAGTTGGTATGAGTGGTTATGTAGGCAGGAAGACGAATAGGCTAAAGACCACATGTCAGATATGTTTTGATCTATTAATTTGTAGTTAGCCTATAAACACGTCATGGTATAACCTCTCCTGGGATTCTAAAACTCTGGAATGACAAGGCGAGGCATAATTTCCTTGAGTTTCGTCTTCCATTCGGTCTCAGGTAGCTCTGGACAAAATACAGTCAGTTTCTTGAGGTTCGGCAAGTACTTGGGAATCAACAATAAGGTCTCCGCTGTTGGATTGACCCCGAAACACTCAATCTCTAATGATTTCAGTTTGTTACAATCAGTGATGATGCTGTTTAATAACCCGTTGGAGAGTATTGAGGGATATATGTCATGCAAACCATTAGCAAAATTCATACTCAGACCGAGATGCAATTCAGTTAAATTCATGAGTTTGGTACCAATGTCTGCTAGCTCCTGCTGATTATAGTTGGTGTAGAGAAGTTTGAATGATTTTAAATCTTTTAAACCAGAGCCAGAGAACAAGGATGACAACAAATTGAATGTAGGTTGAGATCCAAAACAACATATAAATATAAGACTATGCAGCCCTGGCATGTTACCCAAAGCTTGGATACATTCATAGAAGAGCTCATCAGCTCCAAATATTAGCAAATCTTGAATATGCTGACAACTGGTGATGGCGTTCATGGTCTCTAAACTCCAATCTTGACATCCTATGTGCAGAACACGGAGAGTCCCTTTTCGCTGGGCACATAGTTCAATCAGCTCTGCACTTGTAAGGATGTAACCTATGGTGTAATCGCTGTAAACCATCATCTCCTCGAGCTGGACGCAACAACCCAAGATATTTGACAACCACCTTAAACCAGTCATATGGCCATATTCATCGGCTTTCCAATCCACTACTTGCAAATGAGCTAGCATCACGATGAAATCTTTATAAAACACACTGGTAAATTTATCAACCCCTTTTCCATTAAGTTCCGTCTCCTTGTGAGTCTCTATACATTTCTCGACCAGTTTCTTTATGTAAACCCTGTCAAAGTGGTGGGATTTAAAACAAAGGTCAGAGAATGGATTATGAGACCATTCTTCCATGGGCGGCTTCATTCGACTACGGAAACCATCGTCACCAAACAGATATTCGAGTGTCCTCTTACCATCAGGGATTCTCTCCACGCCATAGAGCTGGGGGTCCCAGTGCAGGCGCTCCCACTGTCTACACACTCGAGGCACGACATTGCAGAGCTCGGACAGACTCAGATAAGAGAAGATGTGAAGGAGAAGCTCTTCAGGCAGTGTCTGGATGCTGCCAGACGGGATGATTTGCTCTGTCGTTAGGTGCCATCCCCTCAGTTTCGTCAGCATCCCGTCGAAGCATCGCCTCGTCTTTCTACCCACACTTTGCGGTTTTACGTTTTCTGAATTTAAATCCATAATGTATAATGATATGTAGCAAATACTGTAATAGAAAATAGTTCACTATTCCTATTACAGTATTTGGGTGTGGGCCCTAACGAATGGTAAAATATATGCTGTCGTTGATAACAATAATGGTGTCGAATTTTGCAGTTTTGTTCTATACAGCCTGTTTGAGTATGAAAGATTCAAGGAAGATGGTCCATGTTCTCGAATTAAAGATTAAACACAGGTGGCGGTGGCGATAAATACATTTTCCCGGGAAAGTTGAGTTGGACCTTTCCTATTACAGGGTTGATGGTACTTTCATGGCTGTGGCTACAGGCATCGGGATACTGTATAATATATAATAATATATATAATAATATATAATAATGAACGTATTTCTATAACAGATAAGTCGAGGCTTGTAACTAATAGGAAAACGCCAACATCGTTACTAGACGAGTGAGTAAGCCATGTGTTGAGTACCCGATAACATTCCCTTTCTTACCCCTACCTTAGGCCTCTCTAGCCTATCATAAACCACGTTTATCACGCGAGCTGAGTCCGGACTGAAACATACGAACTGACCTGAGTGCGAACTGAAATCGCCTGCTGAACACCTCAGTCCGAACTGAGTCCAGCTCGGTAACGAAGCCGAGCTAGCTCGGTCTGTGCGGGCTGAAATATTGGTGATAAACGCGAGCGAACTCAAATACATGCTAGCGGCCATCCTTCTTCGTAAGTTATCCAACCACAGCGTCTCATTTCAGTCCGGACTGAGCTAGGACTGAGCTTGTACCATACTAGTCCGGACTGACAGCGTGTGATAAACGTTACTGAAATGAGCTGAAAATTCAGTCTGCTCCCAAGCCAGTTCGGACTCGGCTCGCGTGATAAACGTGGTCAGTGATGACTACGTTTATCAAGCGGGCTCAGTCCGGATATATTTCAATGCGCTCCGAGTCCGCCAACTGTTTATCAACACTGTTCTAGCTCGCACTTGAAATCCAAGATGGACTCCCAATAAGCTCGCACTTAGTCAGTGCCGGTTATATTACGAAAATAGCTTTAGAGGCAGTGGTTATTGACTACACATGCTTAGATATTAAACACCTATAGATATTTAATATCAATGACTACATGGCTTATGATTAGGGGGCGTCGCCAATGAATTAGTCCGATCTGAGCCCGCCACCGTTTATCAACTACTTTTCAGTTCGCTTGGACCGAGCTAGTGCGGTATCGTAACCAAACTGAAATAAGAGCGAGCCAGAGTGTTTATCAGCGAAATTAAGTGCGCACTGGGTGAAGCTCGCACCGGCTAGTCCGGACTGAGCCCGCTTGATAAACGTAGTCATAGGCTAGAATGGCGCATTATGGACTTTCAGTTGACGCTCAAAACCCTATTAATTATACCTTTATAATTATACAAACTAAATGCAATGTTGCCGGGTAACTCAACACAGGACTCGATCAATCGTCTAACAACGACTTTGGCGTTTTCATAGTCTTAGTTATCTAAGAAACCCTTTGTACCGAAAGTGGAAGACCAAGCGTTCAAATACCATGTCGGAAAAGATTTTTCATTTCTGGATTGTATAATATAATAATAATATATATAATTTTTATATTATAAAAAATTATAAAAATATGTTTGAATGATACCGGTAGCCGACTATATGGTGTGGTGAAAACATAGCCAGTACGAAATACGAGGTAAAGATGTCAAGGTTTACTCAATCTCCCAGAGCAGAATCTTAGGGGGGAAACATTGAGCGTGCAAGAGATTCGATACGCCTGGTCACTGCATACAATTATACGCATGCCAAAAATGATTCGATATAAATTGACTTCTCAAAAACAAAACCATTGTCGTATAAAATAAAAACTACACATTTCCCGTATATGTTCAATTTTATTATTTCTTGTAGGTATTAAATCGCAAACGATTTCTCATTTTGTTAGCAGATCTTCGTTACCTAGTCCGGAATCTGTTTAAAATTTCAGCTCAATCTATTGGCCGTTCGGCGGTATGGGACCAGACAGACAGACATTAAGATAGTTAACATTAACAAAACAGACAAATTAAACACGACGAAGGACCCGTTTGCAGTTTGAATTGTCTTCCTAGTCGGCTCCGTCGTTCTAAAACACTATCTTGAGGTCAAAAGACTTGCTTTTTGTACGCACTGTAAGCTGATTTGATAGGCCTTTTATATACATCTGCATAACAATGCTATTAATACTTTAATTCTGAATTCTGGCTAACTTTTCACTATTATTCTTTCAAAAGGCAATACATCACACAGAACCTAATTTCATGTGAAAATAGAACGTTGTAGCCCACTCGTTTGGTCAAATCGCTCCTGTAACACACACACACACGCACCCCTGGGTGTAACAATGCATATCCAACCAAATACAAAAAATTTGTACAAAAAAAAACGGCAGCCAGCTACCTTCAAAAGTCTCGGCTGTGAATGCTGTGAGCATGCTGTGAGATATAGAAGTTGAGCCAAGCTTTTTATTCTTTCTCCCTAGTTCCGCTTGAAAATAAGTAAGATCATTTCGCCTGTTGACGAGCGCCATGCCAACGATTTTTGTGGTAAAAAAGTAAAATTTTTAAACTCGAAATCATAAAAAAATTCTTGGCCATGAACCACGTGCCATGAACCCAAATTCAATGGCCAAGCCAGAAGAATTTCCCATTCCCCCCCCCCCCCCCCCCCCCCCCGGTGGAGCCGCCGTCATATCAAGGAGGCGATGGTCATCGTGAAATTGTGTTGCGTGTTGCCGTGCTAGGGGCCTCGCTGTCAGATTGTTTAGGCCAACTTTTTACAGTATATTTACAGTTTATCAGGAAAATAAACTTCAACTTAACTATATTTTAATTAAAGTACAAGCAAGTTTAATGCAGGTGGCAGTAGAAAAATCGTTAAAAACGTCTTATTGCTCCAGTTATTGAATCATGGTAGAAAACATAAACCTACAAAATTGTTCCTAATTTAGTCGAAATTCTGCTACTTAGACCTAACGTAGGCCTAGGCTAGTTTCACTTCCACTTTTAAAACTTCAGTGTGAAGGTACTGCTGAAAAATAAATACACAATTGGATTTGTTGTTTTTTTTTTTTTTTCTTTTTTTTTTTTTTTTTTTTTTTTTTTGCATTGAAATCCAAGTGTGTTCACTGTTTCACTCAATTTCTGGTACTCTTTCGGATGGTATGCCCCAACTTTTAAACACTGTTCTTTTTCCATTCAACAATTCTAACCTTTAACGTCGCTATTTCAAACGAAGTACTTTTCCTTTGAAAGTGTTTATATTTAAATTAGCAACGTTAAAAGGTTTTGGAGGTGGAGTATTTTAGTCAAAAGGTTATTAGTTGCGTAGTGTTGTAAAGTTGGTGGCATACCAATCCGAAAGAGTACCCAATTTCTAGGCCTAGCAGGTGCTTTCATTACTAGGGAATAGGGATAAGGCCTAGGCCTACCTAGCCAAAGCTCTAGCCTAGCTAGTGTAGGCGGTCTACAAACTACCTAGGCCCTAGGACAGCCTAGTCCTAGGTTCTGCCAAAGTTAGTTCGGACTAATAGATAATAAACATTACGAGGCCTGTCTATACATACAAATCAAGTTGACGCCTTAACAATTCTTCTCACCAAGATGACATTGATAATGCATATATTCTAGGACGCTTGCACGATGTCATCTTTCCGGGCACCCATTCTTGTCTACGTGAGTACCTACCTCGTGATGAATTTTAAGGATGACTGTGTGGGGCTGCAAGCTGAATCATAAAAATTAGTCCGGGAATGGGTGGGAGCCTTGTGTTGTCATGGACTGGACGGACACACTTACAGACTTGACTTGCAGCTTGCAGAGGCACTTATTATAGGACTACAATATTAGACCTGAAAGAGGGAACGAGTAACCAGGTCTAACCACAGCTGATGTAGTCGTACGAAGGCAAAGGCACTTCTGCAGCGTGAAAGTGTTGTAAGTGTGTGTTATTTATTTTCTATATTAAGTAGGGCTACTGTAGCCTATAGGGATGGGAAAAAAGTGTTTTTTTCCTAAACGTTTAACCCTTGAAATTTTTGGAGTTTAAACGTTTTAAAGCCTTTTTTAAAATAAATTTTAGGTAGGCCTAGGCGGAGGCCTAGGTTAAAACAACAAAAAAAAAAAAAAATAAACAAAAATTGTTGTAATTTGTACTTATGACTGGCCGACGAAAATTAAACAACGGTTTACTCTCACGCTCGCATTTAATGACCAGGCACTCCACCATGGTGGAACTTCAGGACAAGATGCCTTAATACAGCCTAGGGACCCGGACCTCCACCAAAATTAAGCCTTTAGAAAATTCGGCGTAATTTTGTTGGCCTGTGGTTTGTGCAGGCTCCAAAAGCAAATAACAAATAACATAAAAAATTATAAATTATTTAATTTAATTTTTTTAATTTTTTCTAAACGTATTGTGAAATTTAATCCCTACCGTCCACTAAACGTTTTAAACGTCCCATCCCTTACTACTGTTAGGCCTAATGAGGAGATTTTAAACTTCTGGGGATCCAAGGAAACTAGCAAAACTTATAATGTTGGCTTGGTATAGCACCCTAAACATATAACAGAAAAGAAGTGTGAAAAGTTGTACCGTTTATGCAAAACCAGGCTGGTAACGGGTACCGTTGACAACCCTACTCTTCATAGACCTATTGCCTGCACAAACCTAAAGTTAAAGTTTTTCTTTTTTTTTTTTTTTTTTATTTTTTTAATTTTCCGTAGATTTATACATACAAATATGGATAGGGCCCCATCCTCATTTCCTATTTCAAATATATGTTGTTACATATTATACAGGATGTTTTGCAGTAGTTCGTCTTCATCAGTAGGCCTACAGTAGTTTCTTTTTCATGTCGTCTCTCGGAAACAAATTGTCATAGACAGGGGTAAGCAAACATCTGGTTCAAGTATTGTGCCAATCATCTTGGGATGCTCGTAAGAATGGTTGTGTGTTGATTAACAAGGCCTAGATGTTGTATTTGTGAGAGGTTTTAGGGCCACCTACTTGAGCTAGGCCTATAAAAACTGAGTGTAAATCCAATATTGTAAGGCATAATAAATGTAAATAGTTGTGCCCCATTCATTTTGGGACAACAAATACCTAATAAAGATGTCTAGTAGATCTCACATCGCAGACATGAGCTCCCCAGCCCCCAGATTGTCCAAATGGGTGATAGATATCCAAAAAGTGAAGGAATAGATAGGGCCTATCCAATGTAAGAACCAACCCAACACTCCCAGGACCAAGAGTGAATTTTCAGGGGTGACAAACCACTAAAAAAGTTAGGGGCAGAAAATAAAAGTAGGCGAAGCAGTATTCCCGGTAGGCTACAGCCGGGGTCGGGAACGAAGCCCAGCGCCGAGGCAAATTTGCCAAAGGTGCAAATTTTTTGAGTATTGCATAACATTTGATTGCCTAAAAATGCGACTAATATAAGCCTAATTATCGAAGATTTTAAGCGAATTTGAATCAATAATAACTGGTGAAAGTACAATGGTGCATTGATAAAAAAACACTCACCAATATACGGAATATAAGTTTTGAAGGGCGGGAAGGAAATTGGTTCTTCTGGTCTGAGCGCCCATCAAGAATTAGCAAGGTATGAAAATGTAACTCGCCGTATCTTGTTTGACTCGGCAAAAGAATCTAAACCATAACATCACAAGATGCCTAATTTGTGAAGAGATGATAGCGTCTACTCTTGCTCGATGACGCTCCAAATTCAAACTATATGAGTTAAAAATGGACCTATGTTTGCGCGCTGTGCAAATGTTCACTCTGACTGAGCGAAACCTAAGCGAGACGCACAGCCACGTTGTGTGCAGCTGTGGCATCCTCGCATACCACGCGCCTGTCCATGGTTGCTAGAATGTACTTGCATTCAAGATTTTGGGCCATTAAAGATTTTTATTTAGTAATGTATAAAAGAGTGACCTCACAGTAGCCACAAAGCAAGTCGGATACAATGTTATGCTGATGCCACGGACAAAATGTTTTACGGCTTTTTCATGAGCAGTTTGGAAGGGTTTGGCAACAGTGTGAATGTGAGTTCACTCACACTCCAAAACAAATGTCATGAATATTTGTGATAGAGCAGAGTTATGTATATCTACGCAAAGAGGAAAAGGATATAGTTTCTTACAGAATGAATATAATTTGGTCCGTGGTCGGGTCTCCGCTATCGCTTACGAAACATTTAGCACGGGTTAACGCCTATACCACGCTGACCGGAGAAGAACCGGACAACGCCCACTTAGGTTCCCTATAGGCCTATGATGCAAGGCTGCTTGGAAAAAAATATTAGTAGGACCATATAATTTTTTTTAACAATTTTTTTTGTACTTCTTGTTGATTTAGGGGCCCCGCATGAAATTTTTTACTCGCCCGGGCGAGCGGACGCGGGACCGGTAAATTTTCCACCCTGGTGATTTTAAATGGGGGGACTTAATTTAAACTGTGCACAATACGTTGCCAACGAACCTCGAGTCGGAAACTTGCTGGTTGCGCACCTCTAATTTTACCAACAGAGCCGCAGAAGACGCCAGCATCAACAAAAGTCGCGTTAGAAACAAACTTTATAATGATATGCCTGACAATTGTTATCACATTTGCTAGATTAGATCATAGACCTATTGATGAATGAATTAACGTCGATTTGTTATGTTTACATAGGCATGTTGAGTTTGAAGTTTGCTTTGTGTTTGTCTCAGGCTCCTACCTACATGCAATGTTTCTGCTTGGCCATGCAGCAGTAGCATTGCAATGCACACGGTGCTGCCTTGGCCTGTTGAACACAGGCTTCATACATAAGTGACTCTGGCACCTATTCTCCAGAGAGTGCTGCCTTTAGGAGAGTGATGGTTCTGGGATCATTTATTTTGTATGTACTTATTTATTCTTTTACTTGCCATAGGGGTGGGATTAATCGTTCTGTTATGTATACATTTAAAATTTAAATGCCAATGTGCCAATGCATGCCACACCATATTAACATATTTTGAAGGTCTAAAAAAAGATTTGGATTTAGGTAGGACCTACTGAAGTAGTTATTTTTGTGTAATTAGAAGATCACTTTAAAATACTGTTGTTTTCTTATGCCCGCATCTACTTTAAAAGTCACTATGCGTCAGCCGCCAGTAGAGATATGCGTCCTTCTCATTTCTGTCCATGCCCTCTGCATTCGTTGCGTCACTTCCGTCAGTTTAGTGCCCTTGTAAATTCAGTCTGTCCTGCACTCTGTCATTACACAATCTGCATTACGTCCGATTTGATTATTCCAAATCTACGGAAAAGTTTTTTCTCATAGGCGTGCGCAGGGTGGGGCCAGGGGAGCCTTGGCCCCCCCATTAGGCCTAGAAATGTTATCAAAATAACTAATAATAATTGGTAAAACTAGGAAAACGCTAAAGTCCCGCCGCGTTGATGGATGAGCTTTTTTGTAAGTTTTTAGTTTGCGTGGACCACTTTTCCTTGGCAAGTGCTTGTGAATGCACATTTGTTAGGTGATTATTGTCAAGTTTCTATTTTACTTGTTAATTGTTATTATAAACCTAAAAAAACTCATATTAAAACCTTATTGCTTTGGATTCTGTGTCTAAGTTTTCAACTTTTCTTTCAAAAAGCAATACATAACCATTACTTAATGTGTAATGTAAAATATGCAAACATGATAGCCCCACCCGTTGGGTCAGAATAAGAGCCTAAATGTCACGAAAATATCACACTAAAAATTGAAAAAAAGTACGTCTACAAGTATGATATTCATGAGAAATATTTCTTCGATTGTACCCAAAACAAGCACCTCTAATTTCAGAGATTTCGAAAAGGTCCCTCCAAATTTTCATCAAGATCGGATATGCCGTGTGTCTGGTAGAGAGTTAAACAAACAGACAGAAAAACAAACAAAAAACAAAACAAAAAAAAACACCGACTAAATTTTTTGGGGTCAGTGGAATGAAGTATTCGCTTCACATCGCTACGCTCAATCCACAAATTCATACATTTGAAAAAATATCTAGGCCCTATTAGTTTTCCGAATCCTTAGGCCAACCTAACCTTTGTTCTCTCATCATCTTACTTCAAATAAGTTTCATAACAAAAATGCACACGGTATTAAGTCGTAAATAATAGCCTATTCTTACTCCAATAAGGTTTAAGCCCTCCCCCAAAAAATGTCGGCCTCTGGAGGCTGGAGCTACGCCCCAGACCCCCCAACCCTGCTCCGCGCCACACCGTCCCAGTCGGTATTGGTGATCTGTGGCCATCGAGGCGCCCGGAGGACGAGGGGCAAAGTTGGGAAAAAACTCCCTGGACAAAGCACATAAAATAAAAAATTTCAATATTTATATCAATCAGTTGAAACTAAAATTAAAAAAGTGTCCAGGAAAATATTTTGAAAGTTCCTTTAAATTTAGAGACCTTTCAATTTCCTCCGGTTTCTTAGTATCGTCTGCAAAAAAATGAACAAACTTACATAATTTTGGTATTGTATTTCAGCCCCTACTTTTTTCTAAAACCACCAAACGTATTTTAAAAAACAACCTGATTTTCAAATTTTCGCATGCGGCTCTTGTTGTTGTCGGGCTCGGCCCCCCAAACCTCCTGTGCTTGCCCAACGAAAGTTCAAATTGTAAATTTGACCCTGTCGCAAATTCTGCGGGCGCTTATCCTTTGCCTCCCCCATTGTAGCAAATCTCTGCGCACGCCTGTGGTTTTTTACAGCAGGTCATGCCCGTCTCCAATCGAAACATTGTTTTTTTCATCTTCCTTTTGTATGTTACATTTCTTATCTTGGTAGCAAGTCTCCCAGCTTCTATCATTTGCGCATCTATTCCATCTTCCTTTTACTTAATTGTTGTGGGCTGATTTGAGATGTGATTTTATTGCACTGTAAGACACGGGTGTTGCCAATTCGTTCCTTCATACTTCCCATCTTGCTAGGAAGTCTGCCTTTTCATTCCTATTGATTTACTACAGTGGGCAGGCGACCCATTGCAGAACTATTGTGTTTTCCAGTCTGCATTAACTCAGAATATTAAACTTTACACTCTTAATTCATAGTCGGCTTCCACTTTGCCTTACAGTTTATCAAAATAACTACTTTCCTAGTTTTGGTACGTTTCCATTTTTGTCCAGGTCTCTATCTATCGTTTACTTCCCCCATTCATATTCCTACCATTCCATCCAGCAGGGGCTGAGTCTCAAACTCCCTGCTGTATACTCCAGCCCTTGCATTGCACCTGTCGTGGTGTTGCCAATCCATCGTGTAAAAATACTTGTTTGTGGCATATTTTATATAGCACATTCCGCTATTGCACCTTTAATAATTATAATAATCTGATGTTTTTTTTCACACCCTCCGTTGTAAACAGTGTTTTTTTTTACTGAATAGAAATAGAAGGTTAAATAAATAATAAAATAAAATAAATGAGATTCTGTATGCCTACATAACAAAATTCAAAATAGGACTTAAATAGTAAAGTTTTCAAAATTCAAAATGGTTTAATTTTTCAAGAATTATTTTAAACTGTAGGGAACATTGGTATTTTAATGTTTAAATACCCAACCCTACTGGTCCATAAGATACCATCTACACTTAAAGTCAACTGTCAACCCACTTACCTGCAGTTTTTCGTTTGTTTGTTTCAGTGCCTGCCCTGTGTTTACTTACGTTACCTTCAGGTTGAAGGCATACCACCGTAACTTTATTGCTGTTGCCTTCAGTCAAAAGAATAAAATTGGATAAGCCTTTGGTTTGGATTTATCTCCTGCTTATAGCTTGACTATGTTGCTACTTTTCAAGAGGACTAATGTCTTCATGGTTCACATCTTGGAGCTTTTTTGTGTTTTTGGAAGGGACAGTCCTATTTTGGCTCCAGGTAAACTATAGTAGGGTACAAATGTTGTGTTCCTGTGCCCGCATTTACATATTATCAAGGGTGTTTTGATTAAAATCAGATTAAATCAATTACGTAATAATAAAAATCATGATTTAAATCAAGTGCACTTTTCTCTTTTGAGCAACAAAACACAAGAGTCTTACTGGGTTTAGGCAAAGTTTCCTTAAAACATAATATACTTGAATAGATTCTGGAACGCTTGTGAAGATTGACGTCACCAACATGTCAAGTTGGAAACACTGATATATGTTGATTATAAACTAGGAAAAACGCTAAAGTACCGCCGCGTTGATGGATGACGCTTTCAGTTTTTTTTGTTTTGGTATGCGTGGGATCTCTTATTCTTCAAGTTCATTGCCAAAATCATGTTTGGGTGAATAGAGTGAAGTGTTTATAAAGTAGTACTAAAATGCTATGGTAATTAGAATGTTTAAATAAACTGGAGGCCCGAAGACTTGCTTTCTGACGCATTATAGGTGAAGTTGTCAAGTATTCTCTAGTTACTTGTTAATTATTGTTCTAACCTAAAAAACCTCATATAAAACCTTTATTTCTATGGATTTTGGCTACTTTTTCAACTTTTCTTCAAAAGGTATTACAGCACCATAACCTAATGCCATGAAAGTTATGAACTTGTAACCCCAACCGTTTGGTGAGAATCGGCCAAATGTAACGAAAATATGCGCTAAAATCGAAAAAATCGTAAAATACGATATTAATGAGAAAATTTCTTCGATTGTACTAAAAAACAATAACCTCTAAGTTCAGAGATTTGAAGGTCCCTCCCAATTTCATCAAGATCGCATATGCCGTTTTGCCCGGTAGAGAGCAAACAAACAGACAAAAAACTCCCCCCCCAAAAACAAAACCACTCGAGCATTCTTGGGTAACAGAAGTGAAAAAAAAACAGTTAGGAAATTGAGCTTTTGCCTTACTCATCCAATAAAAATAAAAAAATCTAATTAAATCTAAAAGTTGATTTAAATAAAATAAATCATATTTTTTATTTTTTCAATAACAATTAAAAAAATCCACACCCTGTTACGGTCGTCATATGGCGTCTAGCACACCATTGAGACATGTCTCCTTTTTTTACTGTTTCATTGCCCTCTGGCATTTCGTCAATCGCTTCCTTAATCTAGCAAATAAAATCAGGTGTCTGTCTGTTACTGTACTGACATTATCTTGTTACATAATCGCATACAAGGCAAGGTAGGCAGGCCTACATCCGATTAAAATACTCCATATATATTATCAGAAGCATGCCTTATAGTCCATTGTAGATTATGCTACTGTGGCTTATGCGTAGTACACTAACCTATTAATCAGTCAACTGGCACATTTTCCTTTCCTTATCGGAAAACCTGTTCTAAAATTTCCGAAAATATTTCTCTAAAATTAAATTATGGATTAAAGCTGTAGGTAATAGTAGGCTACTGCTCTTACAGTATTTAAAGACATCGTTTATAATAGTGCATTGCATACCTTATTTATTACGGACTTTTTTGTGAGAGAATTTATTTGTTCGAATACATTAGGCTAGATTAGGCTAGATTAGTCAGGCAGGCATAATATGTAGACCAGCTAGAGCAAACTGTGTTTTCTCTTTGATGTAAGTCCCTATACTACATACCCACGAGTCAAATAACAGGTAATTGTTTTAGAACATCAACATCAAAACATGGAGTTAGTGAAGTGATGGGCCTATCAGGCAACGCCTTGAAGCATGATTTGCAGTACCCTATAATGGCTACCTAGGCCAGGGTTGCCACCAAGTAACTATTTTTATCTGAAAAATATCATAAAAATTCTAAGAAATCCTTAAAATAGCTATGCATAAGAATTGGAATTTCATAGAATATGTAGCAACGTTTTACTTTTCGCAATCGTAATACTCAATGGGTTATTATTACTTTTACTTTATTTAACTGGTGCTACTGATGTTTGTATTACCCACTGTTGATTGCTTTTAGGCGTATTAAAAAAAATAATGTATTAATTTAAAGTATATTTAACTATGGAAGGAAATCCTAAGATTTGGCCAAAAATCCTCGGCATCCTTGTAGACAACTTAAAAAATCCTGTTATATAGGATAAAAAAACAAAAAAGGCGTCGGTGGTGTGTATTGCCGAACGCCTTAAAGACACAGCTTATCCTTTTTCACACCGGCACAAAACGACAGGAAATGTCTCAACGACCACTTCGGTCAGTCCATCTCACTTTGGGGCGCTACGTGTACCTAGTCGGTCTTGCCAAGTACTTGCGGTGGAGTAAACCTTTACAGACATTCTGAACTGGGGGTGCTCATTGCCGTGGACGTCATTCAACGTGCTGCGGTCGAGACTAAATTACTCGTGTGATAGCTTCGTGGGGCGACTTTCTGATGAAGTTTCGTATCTAAGGCCACACTATAAAAACTTTCAATCCGTCCCCTCTGTGAATACGCGTCCCGGCGCTGACACCCGTCTTTGGAGGATGTCTCCAGCAATATTTCTCGCTGGAGCGAAGAATCCTTCGCCGCATAGCGCGGCTTCCTCCGAGGAAGCGGAATGAAGACGTGTATGCCCAAACGGCGTCGTTGGTATCAGCGGCTCGACTCGACACCCTAGCAGGGGCTTACGTGGCAACGTCCTTCACGCACGGCAGGAATGAGCTTCACGACTCGTTTCGCGTCCTCGGAGTCTTCAGACCTCTACGCGATTCAAGTACCTATCCGCCTTTGCCTTTCAATTTGTCTAACTTATAATTTTCCATGTTCTTTGTTGTTTGTCATGTAATGTTTAATTTGTAAACTCGTATCACTGTGTCAGGCTACAGAGGGAAACTTGCCCTGCATTAGCATTCCTCGCCCTATGGGCAAGGTAAAATACAAAGAAATATTGAAAGTGGACAAACCTGCCCTAGTCTATGTAGGTTACTACGGTAACTTCATCTTAAATAAATTGCCTAACTTGCTAGTACATATTCTTAATTAAAAAGTGAGTTCTTTGATTATTATTCCCATTATTATTTATAGGTATATCATAAATTTTCTCATCTTCTACAGCCAATGATTATCTTTAAGTTTTAAAACCTTCCTACCCCCCCCCAATGTTGAATCCAGCTATCCCCCCCCCCCCCCCGGAATAAATTGACTACATGCACATATATATTTCATTTTTGAAATGTCTGCCATTTTTGATAGGGCACGAGCATACTGACTTTTTAAGGTTTTGTTAAGGGTTTATGTTTGAACGTAATCAAATAGGACAGACCCTACGAAAAACGTGTGGCACTCAAAAAGGTCAGAATTTGATTTGTGAATGTATGGTCAGTCGAAGGGTTCGACATCTCTGTTTCGGAAATTCCCAAGAAATGTCTTCTTTATATGGTGGCTCGAGTCGCGCCTTCAGAAGATCTGCCACTTGCATGAACTGATACAGGGTGGTTATAACACAGAGGGCAGTATGTGGGGTAAAAATGGTCAGTGTACTTTTTGATGCGAAAACAATCCTATCAGGTAACAATGCGTAGGCGTCCTGTAAAAGGCAAATTCGCAAGGGCCAACTGTCAACATTGACAATGATTCGTGCCATGGGGGGAAGGTGAGGGGTTGTGTTCTTAGAATATACACAAATATTCAGTGGCTGGAACTAGCGCTCGCAGGGCCGCAACTGCAAAAAAAAAAACAGTATTTCACCCTGTGTGGGAAAAATATTGTGATTTGTTTTCCTTGCTAAAATTACCGTTTTGAGAAATCTTTCGTTTGAATGTGAAAATTTCTTCAGCCGATATTAGGAATTTGAGCATCCACAACACAACAACACACAAAACTACATTATTTGGTATTGCATTCACCCAACAACTTTTTTCTAAAATGCACCAAACTCACCAATTAAAAAACCTGATTTTAAAATTTTCTCTGCGGCATTATTGTTGGGGGCAAGCCCCCAAACCCCCGTACTTGGTCCCATATATAATACCCCGGGATGAAAAGTCTGAATTCAACCTGTTCCTAACTATTATAAACTCAATATCCAGAACCCAGGAGACGGAGGGTGGATAAGAAATAGAATTTCATAAGGAAATGTAACCCCAACCTCTAAAGTCCGAAACCTACTTTAGTAGGTGCAATGGGTTTTGTCAATCCGTCATCCACTGCCATGTCGCAATATTGTGCTTTATTAGCGAAGGCTTGCAAAGCAGCCAAAATAACATGACATAATTCTCCAAAACAAAACAAAAAAGATGAATTATAAAATAAAATGCAAAATTATGGGATTTAGGCCTCCCTATAACTTAAAAATGGGATGTGCAAAGCCTTGTCACACCCATCACCCCCCGGGGGATTTCACTAACCGCCAAGTGCCAACCATATTTTGAAAACAAAACACTTTTGGCTCTAATCAATCTAAGTCATGTCTGCTTGTTTAAAATGATAGTAAACGTCGGTGTATGGACAATATGTATCAGGACTTGTCGCTCTTGATATCAGGCATTTGTTCCTATTACTTGCATCCCATTGCCACCCGGCATCGCAATAGCTTCACATTCGCCTTGGGCTCTCTGTGATCTGCACAGTGTTCTAATCTTGGTTGGAATAACCGGACTGGTGTCACATTTGCAGGTTCCCCATAACAGGTACGCATCAGTTACCATTACTATCAGTACTTTGTTACCGGTATCGTAAGCATTTTGTCATACTGTGCCTTTATTTATTATATTTATTTATTTATTATTTATTTAACGTCTATCCTATTCAGTTATAAAAAACTGATAAACTAACTTCTTACAACAAACACAACAAATAACAAAACTAAACTGAATTGATTAAAGGAGAGCTACCTACACACTAAGTTGGTTTCAATGTAGTGAACACTAGATTAACCTACAAAACTTACTTATGCTGTAAATTTTGTTAAGTTGCACTTTCTATCTAGAAAGTTAGTATATTTCTGTCTAAACAGTCTGCTGCATTTTTAAAAGAATTCTTGTCGAAATCCGATCAGTAGTTTTTTGTCAAATTAATTAATGAGAAAACTTAAAGTCATGATAATTTTCACCTTGTTGTGATGTGTACATTGTTAAAGCAAGCTAACGACTTTGTCAAAAAAAATAAAATAATAGATATTACAGGAATGATATGTTTTGCTAAATATTATTCATTTAAGTATTGTCCAAATAATGAATAGAATAAAAAGTTTAGGAGCGTGATAAGTGATGCGCCGTTCAGCAGGCGCCAACTTGCGAAATTGAGGATTTATATTCAATACTAGTCACGTTAAACTATCGATCATTTTAAGCTCGCCCATTTCGGAGTCGTCATAGGGCAATTACCGGTAATATAATTTATACTTTTTATGCAATGAAAAACAAAAATGTGTCTAGGTAATATAGTAAAAATTGGCTACAGTATAGTATATTCAATTTATAATTATTTGTAACATTTCAGGCGGGGGTCAAAATTAACCCCCCGTCTCAGAGCCCGCTTGGCCCCAGGCTAGTGAACACTTTGCTCGGGCTACTAAAAATCTTATTTCACTAGCCCCGACGGCTTACTTTGTTTCAGAGTTCCAATGAGCCATTCAAAAAATCATAATAATTACCGGCCGAATAACCTAACGAGTTTCCAGTAATGTAGTTGTGCGCTAACCTAGTATGGAAATCGTTTCAAGTATGTAGGCCTACACAAAATTAAAAAATCTTATTTAAGCCAATATTTTAGTGTTTAATAAGGTGAAAATCGTTTCCGGTCAATCCTAGTCCCCACACACACAAGTCAAAACCCAGCAAAATATGTGTCACTTAAAAAAAGATTCAAATATATGCCTATTGATTGCGGGCTAGTAAAAATGTTCTGTAGAGGACTATAGTTGCCCCTAGCTCCCAAAAGGGATGGTGGCAAAAAAGTAATTTTGACCCTCATTTCAGGTACAAATGCTCGAAGTGGGTACCCGGTCAGACGGTGGGTGGGTGCTGCAAGTCATCAGTACTGCCCTCTGAGTGGTAGTGGCCATATCTTTCTGTGAGTACATCTCCACGTTGCCTCAGAGTTTCGAAATACCATCAGCATAGAACATCCTCGACATCATTCTCAACCATTGAACATATGCCGGAATCCACCCCGGTCCTTTCGACTGCCAACCGTGGGAGCGTGGAAACATCACAGTGAGCAGGGAGGAGCGGACGACCGACGTCACTTGATTAAGAACCCCCCCCCCCCCCCCCAAACCGAAACAGCTGCGAAGACGCTGGACGACGAGTCGTCATCATATCAACACGTGGACCGAGACGACAATTATTTCCGACAATGATGATTTACGGAATTGATAATACCACACTATAAAATACATTGCGATGGAGAAGTGATACGCAAAAAGTGATACCAAATCCAGAAAATATCCCAAGTGTGGCAATTGACGTAGAGTTACCGCAAGAAATTGTGCCACTCTGTAGTGATAATAGCGTCAACGTCGAGACATGTTACTCCAAAAACCTTCGTGCTCCTGCAGGACAGCAGCAAAATGAGATTGTTCCAGGAAACTTTTGTCTCATCCTTTACGTTATTAGTTGCAGTATTTCTTAAAGCGATACGATGCCTGCAAGATTTGTTGAGGATGCATTTAGCAAAATTCGTTGTGATTTAGATATGAGTGAGAGCAAGATCTAGTTTTATATTGATTGTAGTATTACTTATATTTATTGATTACATTTTAAAATGTATGTAAATGTTTGCTTTGCTTTCTATATTTTAACTACTATGTACCCTTTCCATTTGGTATGGAAAACATATATAAAACTAGTTTTGAGCAGTATTCAAAATGTGGTGTTGACACCATAATGTGTCTTTCTCCATGGGTACATCGTTGTACATGCATATTATTATTAATATTATTAAATAGTTTAGCTAAAATATATTAATGCAGTTGGCCTTCATACATAATAGGCGTACTAGGCCTATGCTTTAAAATACCACGAGTATGTGCCTTTATTGTTACTTAGTTATGATAACAATTCATAAAAAATACTATGTAGTTGCTCTCTAACTAGGCCTAAGTCAAGTTTGTTGTAGGCATTATTGAAAAAGGCCTTCCATTTTGTGTGCGCTAGTAAATTTTACCGTTTAAATACGTTATCGGGTATATATAATATTACATATATTATTGGTCTTAAAATGAGTTATAGCACTATAGGGTATTTCAAAATCTTCACAATAAGGCTAAGCCTATGTTTTCCAAAAAGTAACTTTTTATTTTAAAAGACTAGTTTTAGTTGGTGTGTCTTAATGCAATTTACAAAACCTTTTAGACTGAATTCAGACCAAATTTAGGGAATGCTACATAGGCCGTTTTAGCAGTACTCATAGCAAGTCTAAGACAAGGCAAACAACAGTGAAATATAGAGTTTGTACCGTTATAATAAGAATGTATGAATATGAAGTGTTATCAACAAACAGGTTATTTATTTATTAGTTTTGAGTGTTTATTATAGTTATTGAGTTTTGTTCCTAACGAATGGAATATGCTGTCGTTGAACATAATGGTGTCGAATTTGCAGTTTTGTTATACAGCTGTTGAGTATGAAGATTCAAGGAAGATGGTCCTTGTTCTCGAATTAAAGATTAAACACAGGCGGCGGTGGCGATAAATACATTTCCCGGGAAAGTTGAGTTGGACCTTTCCTATTACAGGGTTGATGGTACTTTCATGGCTGTGGCTACAGGCATCGGGATACTGTATAGGCGCTCCACGACAAGAAAGGAGTTGCCCGCGCTTTTCACGGGTGAATTGTAGCCATTCAGCAGGCTCCAATTTAAAATAACGATCGCTGATTGGCCCGTCGAAAGCGCGCGCATCTCCTTTCTTAACGTGGAGCGCTTTTATAATAATGAACGTATTTCTATAACAGATAAGTCGAGGCTTGTAACTAATAGGAAAACGCCAAAGTCGTTAATAGACGAGTGAGTAAGCCATGTGTTGAGTACCCGATAACATTCCCTTTCTTACCCCTACCTAAGGCATCTCTAGCCTATCATAGGCTAGAATGGCGCATTATGGACTTTCAGTTGACGCTCAAAACCCTATTAATTATACCTTTATAATTATTATCAAACTTAAATGCAAATGTTCCCGGGTACTCAACACATGACTCGCTCAATCGTCTAACAACGACTTTGGCGTTCTCCTGGTCTAGTTGGCTAAGACACCCTTTATACCCGAAATGTGAAAGACCAAGGTTCAAATCCCCTGTCGGAAAAGATTTTCTAATTTCTGGATTGTATAATATAATAATAATATATAATAATTTTTTATATTATAAAAAATTATAAAACATGTTTTGAAATGCATACCGCTAGCAATACTATGGAAAACATAGCCAGTACGAAATACGAGTAAAGATTGCAAGGTTTACTCAATCTCCCAGCGGAATTTAGGGGAAACTTGAGCGTGCAAGATTCGATACGCCTTGGTCACTGCATACAATTATACGGCCTGCCAAAAATGATACGATTATAAATTGACTTCTTCAAAAACAAAACCATTGTCGTTAAAATAAAAACTACACATTTCCAGTATATTTTTCAATTTATTATTTCTTGTAGGTTTAAATCGCAAACGGATTTTTCTCATTTTGTTAGCAGATCTCAGTTACCTGGTCACGGATATCTGTTTAAAATTTCAGCTCAATCTATTTGGCCGTTCGACCGTATGGGACCAGACAGACAGACATATATTTAACATTTAACAAACAGACAAATTAATCACGACGAAGACCCGTTTGAGTTGAATTGTATTCCTAGTCGGCTCCGTCGTCTAAAAATATCTTGAGGTCCAGAGACTTGCTTTTTGTACGCACTGTAGCTGATTGTTGTCAAGTTTCTATAGATTGGCCTTTTATATACATCTGTATAAAATGCTTTTAATACCTTTAATTCTGGAATTCTGGCTAACTTTTCCAACTTATTCTTTCAAAAGGCAATACATCACCAGAACCTTAATGTTCATGTGAAATATGAACGTTGTAGCCCCACTCGTTTGGTCAAAATCGGCTCCTGTAACACACACACACACGCACCTGTAAAATGCATATCCAACCAAATACAAAAATTTGTAAAAAAAAAAACGGCAGCCAGCTCTCCTTCAAAAGTCTTCGGCTGTGAATGCTGTGAGATATAGAAGTTGAGCCAAGCTTTTTATTCTTTCTCCCTAGTTCGCTTTGAAAATAAGTAAGATCATTTCGCCTGTTGACGAGCGCCATGCCAACGAATTTTGTAGTAAAAAAGTAAAATTTTTAAACTCGAAATCATAAAAAAATTCTTGGCCATGAACCACGTGCCATGAACCAAATTCAATGGCCAAGCCAGAATGAATTTCCCAGGCGGTGAGCCGCCGTCATCTGCATGGTCATCTGTGACATTTGTGTTGCGGGTTGCCGTGATAGGGGCCTCGCTGTCAGATTGTTTAGGCCAACTTTTTACAGTATATTTACAGTTTATCAGAAAATAAACTTTACTTAAACTATATTTTTATTCAAAGTATCAGCAAGTTTAATGCAGGTGGCAGTAGAAAAATCGTTAAAAACGTCTTATTGCTCCAGTTTTTGATCATGGGTAGAAACATAACCTACAAAATTGTTCCTAATTTCGAAATTTCTGCTACTAGACCTAGCGCTAGGCCTAGGCTAGTTTTCACTTCCTTTTTAAAACTTCAGTGTGAAGGTACTGCTGAAAATAAATACACAATGGATTTTCATTGATATCCAAGTGTGTTCACTGTTTCACTCAATTTCTGGTACTCTTTCGGATGGTATGCCCCAACTTTTAAACACTGTTTTTTTTCCATTCAAACAATTCAACCTTTAACGTCGCTATTTCAAACGAAAGTACTTTTCCTTTGAAAGTGTTTTATATTTAAATTAGCAACGTTAAAGGTTTTGTAGGTGGAGTATTTTAGTCAAAAAGGTTAGTAGTTGGCGTAGTGTTGTAAAGTTGGGGCATACCATCCGAAAGAGTACCCAATTTCTAGGCCCTAGCAGGTCTTTCATTACTAGGGAATAGGGATATAGGCCTAGGCCTACCTAGCCAAAGCTCCTAGCCTAGCTAGTGTAGGGGTATACAAACCTACCTAGGCCTAGGACTAGCCTAGTCCTAGGTTCTGCAAAGTTAGTTCGGACTAATAGCATAATAAACATTTACGAGGCCTTGCTATACCTACAATATCAAGTTGACGGCCTACAATTCTTCTCACCAAGATGACATTTGATAATGCATATATTCTGCCGCTTGCAGTATTTGTCATCTTTCCGGGCACATTCTTGTCTACGTGAGTACCTTACCTGTTGATTGAATTTAAGGATGACTTTGTTGAGGCTGCAAGCTGAACATTAAAAAATTAGTTCCGGGTAATGGGTGGGAGCCTTGTTGTTGTCATGACTGGACGGGACACACTTACAGACTTGACTTTGCAGCTTGCCGAGGCACTTATTATAGGCCTACAATATTAGACCTGAAAGAGGGAACGAGTAACCAGTTCTAACCACCAGCCTGATTGTAGTCGTACGAAGGCAAAGGCCACTCTGCAGCCGTGAAAGTGTTGTAATGTGTGTGTTATTTATTTGCTATATTTAAGTAGGCTACTGTAGGCCTATAGGGATGGGAAAAAAGTGTTTTTTTCCTAAACGTTTAACCCCTTGAAATTTTGGCGTTTAAACGTTTTAAGCCCTTTTTTAAAATAAATTTTAGGTAGGCCCTAGGCGGAGGCCTAGGTTAAACAACAAAAATTGTAATTTTGTACTTATGACTGGCCGACGAATAATTAACAACGGTTTTACTCTCACGCTTGCATTGAAAGACTCGGCACTTCCACCATGTGTAACTTCAGGACAAGATGCCTTAATACAGCCTAGGGACCCGGCACCTCCACCAAAATTAAGCACTTTTAGAAAATTCGGCTTAATTTGTTGGCCTGTGTTTGTGCAGGCTCCAAAAGCAATAACAAAATAACATAAAAATTAATAAATTATTTAATTTAATTTTTTTAATTTTTCTAAACGTATTGTGAATTTAATCACCTAACCGTCCACTAAACGTTTAAACGTCCCATCCCTACTACTGTAGGGCCTAATGATGAGATTTTAACTTCTTGGATCCAAGGAACAGAACTGATAATGTTGGCTTGGTATAGGCACCTAACATTAACAGAACAGAAGTGAAAAGTTGTACCGTTCTATGCAAACCAGGCTGGTAACGGGTACCCGTTGACAACCCTACTCTTCATAGACCTATTGCCTGCACAACCTAAAGTTAAAGTTCTTTATTTATCCGTAGATTTATACATACAAATATGGATAGGCCCCATCATCATTTCCTAATCAAATATATGTTGTTACATATTATACAGGCTGGTGTTTGCATAGTTGTCTTCATCAGTAGGCCTACAGTAGTTTCTTTTTCATGTCGTCTCTCGGAAACAAATTTGTCATAGACAGTGGGTAAGCAAACATCTGGTTCAAGTATTGTGCAATATCTTGGGATCCTCTATTAGAATGGTTGTGTGTAGATTAACAAAGGCCTAGATGTTGTATTTTGTGAGAGGTTTTAGGGCCACCTACTTGAGCTAGGCCTATAAACTGGTGTTAAATCCAATATTGTAAGGCATTAATAAACGTGAATATTTGTGCCACATCATCTTTGGGACAACAAATAATAAAGATCTCTAGCTAGATCTCTACATCTGCAGACATTGGAGCCCCCCGGCCCCAGATTGTCCAAATTGGGTGTAG
>JAMZAV010003049.1:0-72641 GCA_024449915.1 Sweltsa coloradensis
AGGGGGTTCTACAAATCTTTTACCATGAAAGTCTCAAGGCAGCGAAACCGATATACTAACTCCAACGAAAGAATGCAGATGCTTGGTAGTGGTGCAGGTAGTATTAATGCGCGGTAAAAAGGAATGTCTCCTTTGTGTATGAAAGAGCAAAACACAAGCAAACATTATCTGTGTTAGATCACAGAGTTTCTCCGTGTGCTAGATCCACGCTGAGCTAGCGTGAATAGAGTTGACAAAGTTGTTTTGTTGGGAAAACAATTTCGAGCTAGCTGTATTCTTTCGTTAGAACCACTTTAGCAAACGATGTATCAAACTGAAAATCAAAATCACACACTATCCCATTCCCATGCGTAACAACAGTCAATTTAGGTGTTGCACTGTATTATATGTTTTCTATATTATTATGTAGGCCCCTATAATGAAACTGTATTCCCTGGTGAAATTTTTTGCAAAATTCTTGCAATATCTTGGCAAGATTGAAATATACATACTTGTATTAATTATTCTTGTCAAGATCATGACAAGTTCTTGTTACTATCCTGACAATATCTTGTGAACATCTTGTCAAGCTCCGTTTGATATATTTATGCGGTACTTGATGCAATTTCAATACACACACTATGCCGCCTTATTAGATGTTTATCCGTAGCTATGATAATCTTGGCCTTTTAAACATAGAAGCATGCCTGCAGGCTCGCTAAATCAAACACTTGGGCCTTGCCTCATAGTGCAAGGCAATTTCAGTCAACTGAAGGTACATTACGGAGGAAACTATCTGAAGCTATTTATGTGTATGTTGCCTCTGCCTACCATGTAGGCTAGGCATGTAGAGATTCGCTCATTAGACTCTTTTAAATCTGCCCTAAGCACACATGTTTTTGCATTACAAAGATAATTCTACAGTTTCTTTTTACTGATTCATTTTTATATTAATTCATTGAAGTGTATATTTATTTACTTATTTTCTATATTTTATAGGTTTACTAATGATTGTAATAATGTTGTTATCTTTTATTATATTTATTGTTATAAGGTTGGCAGTCACCAAGTGTGTTTGGAGCTCTGCTCTTTTCTGCCATCCTCGTGATACATTTAATCAATGAATGTGTTACGGAACAAATAATAAAAATTAAAAATAAAAATAAAAATAAAAAATAATAACTGTCTAGCCCTACAAATAAAGTGAAACGATGAGACAGTACAAAATGTAGTTTTGGCTTGTTTGCAGACAGGTTGTTTGATGAGCTTCAAGAATTTAACACAAGGATGGCAGTAAGGTTAAAATCTGACAAGGTCTTGACAAATCTTGTTTTAAAACATGATTTTGTTTAAAATCCAAGATCTTGTTTAGACATTGTCAAGATCTTGTTTTTATCCAATATATATATATTAGCAAGATTTGGCTTGTTTTGTTTCAAACTAAGTTCTTGACAAATTCTTGGAAAGATCTAACCATAAGTTCTTGCCACGAGAAAGAGCCTACAACCACAAATTATTTTTGGATGAATATTGACTATACCCACATACGCCTTCACCAGTCGTGCTAACCATTGCACTTTTCAGGTTGCCCCCCACACACACACACACACGACACGAAAGAAAACAAGGAATATAACCCAAAGGTTACACCATTGACAGTTTTGATCAGTATATGTAGCTGTATTCAAGCAATTTCAAACCGCTTTACTCAAGTCAATCTGCTTTGGATTGTGGATTGGATTGACTTTAATCCGATCCGAGTTAAATCCGACTTGACTATCAAGAAGATCAAACCGAATTCATTCTATTTGGATTGACTGTTGTGGTTTACGTTGTGCTAGAGTTTGAAATCACAATGTTTGTGGAACTTGATCGTAACTTACCTCAATCTCTGATGAAGATTATATTTTATTGACGGTCACAGCCTGGGCAATAGGGCACACGTCTCGCAGACCGAAAGCAGTTCCTCGATCTAAGAAGAGTTGTGGTCCAGCATTCACGTAGGTCCTGCGGACCGTCAGCTGAAACGTCATTAACAAATAGTTCAATCGCGGCAATTACATTAGTCCTCTGTGGGCACAGAAGGTACGGGGTTCAATCTCCAGTTCATGCAGATTGTTTGTATGGACTTGCTTTATTAGCGACGTAAAAGGAAACTATGAAGTAAACCTAGCAACGAGTGTATACAAATTTTCCAACGACAATCATTTGCAACACTGGGTGGTAGTCTCAATACAAGTATATAAAGACTTATACAACACGCTCTACTCAGGATGCAAAAATGTGGTGGGAATAGGGAATCCCAGTGGCGACTCGTGCTATTGTGCGCTGGTGCTGTAGCACCACCACCATAATTCATCCATCTAAATTTAACTGATTTTTTGATAAGTTCAATGTGTATGTATTGTAAAATTAAGTATTCAAAAGTATCCGCGGCCGTGCTGCTGAGATGGCGCTGATGGTCAACTTTTTCATACCGCGTAGTACATGGTGGTGATGGTTTTGAACCAAGCATGTAGAAAGGGTCCATTAACTTGGCTCAACCACCAATGAAATTATGACTTTTGATATGCTGTGAATTTTGCACACTTTTTGCACAATTTTGCACAACCAATTTTGATTTTTGCACAAGCAACACAAAAAGCAGTCGCAGCAGCACAGCAGTCGCTGTAGGTAATTGTTGTTTGATTTAAATTGATTGCAGTTTAAGTGTTATTCAATTATTTTTATTTGTGTGGAGGAGGTGGGTATTGTGACAACCTCACACACCCCTCCTTCCCTGTCACACACAACCCATATGCATGATTCACGTTTGCTGTATATTAGCACCACCTGTTATAATGTCCACGAGCCGCCACTGGGGAATCCCCCCCCCCCTTCTTTAGAATGCTATAACAACCAATTTCACTGTTGCTAGTTGCAGCCAGTACCTGGTGAGCTGACTTGTGGTTCGTTGTGTCAAGCGAGCAAAAGCTAAGAAAGCTCATTCCCCCCCCCCCCCCCCCCCCAACTCGAAAATGAGTTCCTACGCGCCTAGCTCTACATGACATGATTACTGCAGTGAGGCAAGATTGCCTGTACGTAAACTAACAACACAATGGTTATCTTTGACTTGAGGCCTTCGAGGCCACAAGCTAGCTCCATGGGTTCATAGTGACGAAGATTTAGCATGTGTAAAATTGAATTTTAAATGTATTACAAATTCAGTAGACAGTTTTAAACAAACGTTGCATTATCTATATGGTTGTCTATATGGTTATGGGCCCCATATATAATATCAAACAAAAATGTTGCCCCCTCTGGTCAAATTGGGGAGGTAGGCTTTCGTCCCTCTTCACCCTGGAGTTACGCCACTGGCTGCGGCACTACGTCACTTCTTGCCATTCCACACTGATGATAAAGGTAAGTTGCCGAAGTTTCGTGAT
Organism: Sweltsa coloradensis; assembly: GCA_024449915.1. Lineage (NCBI taxonomy): Eukaryota > Metazoa > Arthropoda > Insecta > Plecoptera > Chloroperlidae > Sweltsa > Sweltsa coloradensis. Next base: position 3,405 of record JAMZAV010003049.1, read on the forward strand.
TATGCTGTAGAAGTTGCCTTCTAGAAGTGTCAAAATGAGAATGCTTGCGAATATTTCACATAGGCTACATAGGCTTAAATATGAAGTGTTCGACATGACCCAAAATGGTAATGCTCGAGAAGACGGTATCGTCCGGGAAAACATTGTTAAAGTTACAAAAATTGAGTAGTTTTTAGTTTTCACCTAATTATCTTTGTCTGTGCCATGGGCATAGTTATAATGAGACAGGTGACAGGGGCCAGGGGCAGAGCCCAGTTAGGGTTTGGGGGTAAATCCCCCCCCCCCCATTTAAGGCAAGAACTGAGAATTATTTTGAAATGATCAGGGAATTTATGTTTTTAATAATATGTTGCCTGGAACACCCACCGGGCTCCGCCTCTGGATCACAGTCAACTTATACCTTGTAGACCTGCAAACATGGCGGCCGTATCGCACATGTCTTGAAGTGTTCATGGTGTTGACAATAAGAAATGTTGAGAATTTGTTGATTCGATCGGTGTGATGTGAAACATCAATGACAATCATTTTGTAACTCTTTACACCATTTTCCCGCTCGATACCGTCTTCTCGATATTACCCCCAAGAATTACTTAAATATGGAATTTGAACCGTGATCTCCCGAAACTGGGGTCCATTAACTTGGCTCAACCACCAATGAAATTTTGACTTTTGATATGTTGCGAATTTTGCACACTTTTTGCACAATTTTGCACAACCAACTTCGATTTTTGCACAAGCACACAAAAAAGTTACGGCAACTTCATTTTGGTGAGCCAAGTTAATGATTTTCAAAATAACAAATTTCATGTGCAACCTTATGCCATATATTCGCAGACTTATTGCACAATTTTGCACAGCCAATTTTGATTTTTGCACATGCAACACAAAAAAGTTACGATAACTTCATTTTGGCTGAGCCAAGTCAATGTTGTTTTTGAAATATAATGAATTTCATGTGCAAACTTATAACATTTAATAGTGGTAGCGGTACACGACATGAAAAACGACAATACTGCACTTTTTGAACACGGTTTGCCGCTTTGCACAGTTGTAGGTGGGACCAAAACTAATATTTAAGGATGTGGAGGCACTCGAAATTTCCCTTAGAATTCAAAATGGCGGCCATTTTTCAAAACGATGTCCTCGGATACAAAAACTCTTTTGATGTGTCTAATAAATCATGTTTGGTATCGTTTTGGGAATTTTCCGACTCGAAACTCGAAAAAATGTCAAAAAAAAAATCTGGGTAAATTTCAAAGTTTAACAGTTTTGTAGTATTTTCAAAAAAATTTCTTAGTTTTGGGTACGAGTAAAAACTCCTTTCCCCTCCCCCTTAATTGCTTCCAGCATTAAATTATTAGATTAAATTTTAATTTAAAAACCCCAAAATTCTTTTTTTTACTTATTGTCCAGTCTTGCTGCGGCAACCCAAAGGGGGTTTTAACCCAGGTTGTTAATGATTATTGTGCGTTTAAATATGCTGCTCTTTTTTAGCTCGGTTTGGCACTTGTCAGTTAAAGCGGTACCCAAAGTTTTTTTTTAATGGGGGGGGCAAAAAAAATTCCTTTCAAAAACCCCAGAGGCGGCTTTTTTTGGAATGTTGCCCTTAGTAAAAAAATTCTTGCATTTTTTTTAAAATTCATCTGTGTTTGGGAGTCTTTTCGTATGTAGTGTCTCAAATAAAATTTTACTACAATTTAAAAGAAAAATAACAAAAAATTGAAAAACTGAATATTTTTAATTTAAACTAAATATGGGTTTCTTGGCCTGTTTTACTTTGGACGTTTTTAAGAGGATCGCTGAGGCTGGCTGGGAGACGATTCTCAGAACTCATTTTTTTTTTTTTTTTTTCTTTCTTTTTGGGGAAAAAACGGTTAAATAACGTCGGTAAAATTTTCCACAACTTTTATAAAAAATCCTCTATAAATCCTTACGCGTACCCCTTTAATTAATTCTTAATTTTGAATTCACAAACGTAAAATTCCTTAATTTACTCAATTTTGGCAACTTTGGGAATTTTTTTCAAGTGTACAGATTATTTTAACCATTTTAATAGGGGATATCAACTTAAATCAATGTGAACAGCGGGTTTAATTTGGTTTCATGTAAAAAAAAAGGGTTTTTGGTGAAAATTTTTTCCCAAAAATTGAAATCCATGTTTTGGTTTCCCTTTTTTTTGCTTTTGGACTTATTTCTCGAAAATTGACCTTTTGGTCTTACTTGCCCCCAAGTGGTATATCAAACATAAATACTTCTTTAAACATGCATGCAAAATTTGGGGAAATTATTACCCCCTTTTTCAGCATAAATCTCAACACCTGCAGGGGCCCAACTTTTCAGAACCACTGGGGTGCTAAAAACTAGACAAACTATATGGGGTAAAGCATGGCATTCTGGAGTAGTTTTGACTGGTGAGGTAAAAATATACCCCGGGGGTTAGTTAGGGGGACTACACGGGGGGTTCGGGGGGCAAAGCCCCCAACAATGTCCAAAAATTAAAAATCGGGTTTTTTTAGAGTGCGTTTGGTGCGTTTTAAAAAAAATTTTTGGGCTGAATCAAACCAAAAAATTAGTTTTTGTGCATCAAAACTGAAACCCCAAAAATAAAAGTGGTCACTGGGTGATAGATTATATTACATCCCCGCTAGGGGTTGGAAACTGGGCTTTGGGTAGTTTCGAATCAGCCCTCTAAAAATTATTTTCATTGAAAAAAAAAATCTTGCATTAACCATTCAATTCCGTATGTGTTGGTCGCAGAAAACTGCCGTTTTGCTGATGATGATTTGTGATGATTTGTGGGGGTGCACAGCTCCTCAAAAACTATCTCGGGGGTGCTTTGGCTCTCCTGCCCCACGGAGCTGGCGCCTATAAACACCTGATTAGCGCTTTTGGTTTTGGGCCATGAAACTAAAGCAAAGTTTAGCCCCATGGCAACTTAAAAAGGGTACGAAAACCCTGTTCAAAATCTCTCAATGCATATTCCCTTTTGGTTTTCTTGTTTTGATAAACAAAATTTACTCCACTGATTGACAATTCATTTAAAACCCTTGAAGAGCTCCCCAAACAGCTCTCGCTTTCACCGTGAGTTCTGTAGAAAAACTATATACCTACAAACTCCCAGCCATTCCTGCCCTTGCCTTAGAAAACCACACAAACAAAATATGCTCTTTTAAGGGTACCGACCGTGGTGTAGGGGCCTAACAAAGATCCATGGCTCTTTGGAGGGGTCAGTAAGTTGCAGGTCCTAAAGTCTCGGGTTTACACAGTAAATTTTATTCCCGCACAGATGAACCCCAATATTCTTTGACAACATGAGCAATCCCACTCCAAACTATGTTAAGGGAAAACACTTGCGCTCAGATTTTTAGTTTTAGTTTCAATTCAATTTAGCACGCTTTTATTCAAATTCATTGATACAGATAATATATACATGAAAACAAACATTGATTTCATAATATGAAGGTGATGCCCACATAAGAGGCTTTTTGTGTGGGCGCCTAAATTTTTTTGTGGCAAATTTAGGGTTTGATGGCCGATGACGTTTAACTTGGGAGTTACCAATTTGTAGTATTTAAAAAAGTATATAATGTTTTGTTTAAAAAAAGATTAAAGTATAAAATTATACAAAAATACCCCTACAGGGGTATTATGTAGGGTGGGACTTAAATTTATAAAGTGGTTCTTAGTGTTCATTTTTAAAAATATTATTATTATTATTCATAGCATTGTCGACTCAAAAACAGTTTTCTAGAATTTGGGAATACTTTTTTGGAAATTAGCGAAGATCTTTTTAGTAAAATTTACACCGGGTTTTAGTGAGCAAGGAAAGGGGTTGACACATTAAACTCTCTTTTAGATGATGGCATCAATTGTATAAGGGTTTTAAAAGGAGGGACTATAATTGATAAATTAAAAACTACTTTTCAACCCCTTTAAAGACAGTGAACAAAAAGATCTTCACGCTAAAATAAAAATTTCGGCAGGCAACAAAATAAGAATTTTTGATGACTGATGAGCACTTTTCTCTAAAATTTCATTTTAATCGACAGGGGAAAATTTAAAATTAAATGACTTTTTTCCGCACGAAAATCAGGGTTGTCCCCCCCTTTGATTTAGCAAATGGTGACTGCGCAAGGTAACAAAGGGAAAATGACCATTAGGACTCAGATTTTTCACCTTCACTGATTTAAACATGTCTGCTTTTAATTTCAAAGGCAAGCGGTCTGCCAAGAGAGCAATGTTGAACTTAGTGAAGAAAGCGGCATAGAAATAATAAAATTGCTTTAAACAGAAAATCTTAAATACCTATTTCTTTTCTAATACCTTTAATTAGTCGATTTGTGATAATAGCCGTATGAATTTGTAAACTTACGTATCATTAAATTTTTTAGGTCAAAATTTGTGTTTCTCTGGTCAAATTCATATGGACTTGCACCAAAAATGATATTTTTTCGTTTTTTAGCAAAATTTTAAGTTTAAAGGTCATTTTTCCAAAAATTGCCGCCATCTTGGGTTCAAGGGAATTTAAAAAAGCCTCCCCATCTTAAAAAATCTTTTGGGGACCACTTCAAATGAGCCAGTGCCAAAACCCCGTTAAAAAAGGGAGCATATTAATCAGCACAATATCTTAAACCCCCTGTTGAGCACCTCTGGTTGCCGCGAATGCTGGCCAAAAAGTTTTAAAAAAAAGAATTTTGGGTTTTAAATTTAAAAATTTAAAACAAATAATTTTATGTTTTAAAACTTTACAAGGGGGAGGGTAAAGAGTTTCTATTCACCCAACTAGAAGATTTTCTTGAAATACTATAAAAAATGTTAAACTTCTAGAATTTCCCTGGATTTTTATTTTTCATTATTTTTGTGCATTCGGTCGGAAAAATACGAAAACGTACCAAACATGATTTATTGACACTCCAAAAGAATTTTTGTATCTGAAAACTCGTTTTGAAAAATGGCCGCCATTTTGAATTCTAAGGGGAAAATTTTAGTCCTCCACTCCTTAAAAATTACTTTTGGGTTCCACCCACAACTTGCAAGGGCAAACCGTGTTCAAAAAGTGCAGTATTATTTTTTCGTACCGTACCACTATAAAGGGGATAAAGGGGTAATGTTTTTTTTTTACCTTTTGTAGGGTTGGAAAAAGACTTAAAACCTTTTTTAGGGGGAAAAAGTTTGGGGCCCAACATTTTTCTTTTTACATTAATAATTTAAAATTTCGTGATTTTTTAAAAGATTTTTAATTTTTTTTTTATTTTTTACTTGATCTTTTAGGAATAAATGATGATTTTGAATTTCAAATTGTTGTCGAAGTTGAAAAAAATCCTTAATCTGAATATATTTTCACAAATTAGATTTGTTTGAAATTTTTCATTTTCCCCCATTTATTTTACATGTTCAAATTAAATCTACTACAGGCAAACAAATATCCGGGACATCCGGAAATTTGTGTATTTTCGTGTTTTTGGATGAGCGTAGATAGCGTAGCGTGCGAAGCGAAGATTTTATTCTACTACACTGGAGGAAAAAATGCGGATGTTTTTTTCTTTTTTTTTCTTTTTTTTTCTTTTTGTCTGTTTGTTAACACGATTCCGGCTAAACCGATACTCCAATTGCGATGAAATTTTCTGGAGACCTTCGAAATCTCTGAACTTAGAACTGCACGGTTCGAAAAATCAATCGAAAATTATTTCTCTTGATTTCAATTCAATTCAATTTCAATAAATTTTATTCTTTTTTTAAAAATACATTAAACCATTTACAATGCAATATTACAAATAACAAGACAAAAAAACCACTGCACATTAACATTCTCGAGAGAAAAAAAGCAGCCCACATAGGGTAACACCCTGTGTGTGGGCAGCGCAGTAGAAAGTCAAATTTAAATTCTAATCAAGGAGACATGATGCATAAAAAACATAATAATATAAGAAAACATATAGTACTACAATACTTGTAGCGAAGTTATAAGTACAAACTACAGAATATAAGCAAATAAAACGATACCTATTATAACATTGATGAATAAAATAGTATATTATAAAGAAGCGGTACAAAGATGAAAACACGGCAAAGCAAAAGCATAAAAAAAAACAACTACGATTAAACCTTTATCAATCTAAAAAATAAAGTAAATCTTAAATAAATCTCTGCCATAGTTAATAACCACCTTGTGGACTCAGCTTAAACATTTGGGCGAATACTTTCGGTACCTGACGATATAGGGAAGTTGATTAAAAATTTCTGGGGGCCCTATATGAACTCACGTGTTGCGGCTGTCCCTTTGTTCTAAACCTTCGTGGAGTTTCAAAAATGTTAACGCGTCTAAATGTTCGGGTAAGCAGGGCGGGATAGTCCGTGCCTTTTTTGAACATATGCTGGTTTTGAAAAAACACTGATATTTAATGTGAAATTTAATAAAGAGTTAATCTAACATCTAGTATCCTTAAATTAGAAAAAATATTAATTCAGTTGGTGGCAAGTACTGGTTTTTCAGAAATTACTTTTAAGAAGATTCTTTGGATTAGTGGACTCTATCATCACTTTTACCAGCCCCACCCTATATATCCTAGAATTACCATATTGCAAGAATTGACTGCAGCAACAGTCTGATGTACCCGACATCAATAGCTTACCTAATTATTCTACGAAGCCTATAAAAAAAATCACATACTATAACATACGCAGGTTCTGAAGAGTGCCCTTCTCAAACAGATTTCTTGCACCCTTAAGTATTATTGTAATTGTAAACACCAAGATGTAACCTTACACTGTTGACAGACTTGATAAGACTCGCAACACATGCCATCGCTGGACAAATTACAGTCAGCACTGTTAATTTCAAAGACAATATAGAGCTAGGGTGTAGTTGTTTTATTTAACTTATGAAAGGGATGTACCAAAGTCTTTGCGAACTATTAATGTTAAGCAAGTATGTTTAGCCAAGAATACACAGACTCATTGTTCGTTAGCTTGCCTATGTAACCATACGCAAGGCTGGTTACCATCGGAAACACAAATCACGGTGTCTAGCTACATATGTAATTTATACTTGCTGCTACATTCGAGGTGTATACAACAAATTGTTCTCTATTATGTACAATTATAAATACATAGTGGCCCCAAGTACAGTGCACCTTGATGGTTATCTCCATTATGTCGATAGGTTCTTACATCACTAATAGGGTCATTTAAAACGCCTCAACACTCAAAATATCTTTCATTTCAGGTCTAACTAGTAATGAATTTGCATGTACAATTCTCTACAGAAAAATCATAGTGGCGGCCAACAATCGACGCCAACAACAAAAAACACTCGTAGCTCCAAACATGACATTTTTCGCATCTAGGGTCCCATCGGAAATTCTCTCATAAGTAAACATAAACATGAGGGGCACGATCCCTTGTCTGCCCCAGAGCCCTTGGAGGGATTTCACTTCCGAGTACTCCAAAACAAAACCATTATGGCCCATTGTATACCGAAGACGTAACTCGGACCAACCTTTTCTGTAAAAATTTTCTACTATTTATTACGTTTTCGTACATCTGGGCAAACATCACGTTGGGACAAAATAGCTGTCTATTACCAAGATGGGGCATGTGATTTTAGAATGCATTAGTTTTTGCGCGTGTTTATAGGGTCTATAATTTGGTTACAGTTTCAAGACACGTATTGTTATAAAGGGGCATTTTAGCACTTGGTCTACTATGCTCTCAGTATCTATGCTGACCAGAAAAGTAAAGCCAGGTTAAAGCGATTTGGATAACTTTGCCACTACAAAAATACACCAATTTTCGGCCAATTTCTGGATAAAAAACAATTAAAAAAAACGTTGTTATAATCACAGATACAAAGACCTATAAACTAAGTTTGATCTACACAACGGCTCATCCTTCGAGGCGTCACTCACCACCTTGGCGACTCATCACGATCACACCGTAGTGGTACAAAAAAACCTCTTCATCGGGGGCTGACCTCATCAGCCCCTCTAAACCACCCGCCCCTACACACACCTCTTCAAACATCACCCAAATCATCACGGATTACCACACCATCAAACAAGTCCCGAAAACAGGGTCACAGACAGGGGTTTAAGATCGGCAATCTTTACGGATACTTATTGTGTTTGAAGTTTTTGCATTCGTCATTGTTGTGTATACACCGCTTGTTCAACACGATTCCCGGCCTCTCAACACCCAGATTACTCCACAACTTCGCAGATAACCAACCTTCCCTCTTAGGAGACATTGAGAAAATCTCCTCCTGAACTTGAAATGCCCCTTTTTGAGCGCAATCGAAAAAATTTCAATTTTCTCATGATAAATCGCCACTTTCATACGAAAAATTTAATTCGTCCTTTCCTCTTGTTCTGTTCAGCGATGTAGTTCACACTTTTCTTGCTCCCCCCCCCCCGCCAGTTTTAGTCCTCTACAACTTCCTTTTTAAACCACGATTCGGCTAAAAAAAACCGATACGATCCAATGCAATAACAACAGTTTCTGGCACTACCTTCAAAATCTCTGAACTTTCAACTGACGGAGTCGAACAATCGATCGAAAAAAGTCTATTCTCTTGAAAATCGCAATTTGTATCGCATTTTTCACTTCTTTTTCTTTTGTTTTTGTTTGGATTTTTACACTTTCTGTTCATTTCTTCACACACCGACCAGATCCGGCTCTCACACCCAACCACCGACGCACTTTAATGCACGATGAAATTTTACGGATGCCTTCGAAAAATCCATCCCACACCCCCCAGACACCTCTACAGATATCTGTGCCCACCACAGATTTCTCGAGCGCGATCGAACACACTCTAGATACACCACTACTTCCCCCTTTCATAACACACAAAAACTTGACTACCGAACCAACATTCTAAACACACGCATTGGTTTTTCGTTTAAAAAAAACTCTTTCTTTCGACCTTACAACATCCTCACATGATTTATTGATTTTAATGATTTTTTCATAGAACCTTAATGTTAGTGAATTTATATATTCGTGCTGCAATTGAGAGCCACAAAAAATTGACCTTCTGTCATGATAACTCGCAGCTTGTTCATCAGCTTTTTTGCATAAAAAAAATTTCTTGACATAATCAACACCAACAGCTTTACACGATTGTAATCGACATTTTTTTTCACAGAAACGAAAAAGAACAAAATTTGAAGGATTTCCCAAATTCACCATACACTAACACGACATGGGCAATGATAAACTTTGTTAACTGTGAGGTTGCCCTAAAAAATACATTAAACTAATTCTAACTCACAGAAAATCCGATAAAAACATGACAGTCTCAATGCACCTTACGCTCATCCAACAACGCGCTCTGAAAAAAAGCGTTGCGAAGTCCTAGTCTAACTACATCTTGTCGTGGCTCGTATGGTCTTGTGGTCTCAACGCGTAATCATCTCTGTCCAACGGCAGAAGGTTTCACACGTTCAGAAGTTTTTAACTTCTGATTTGGACTTGTAAATCCATAAGTGTTTCCTTGTCTTATGAGTTTGTAAAACGGTGACTTTGGAGCGTCTCCTAGAACGAAGCACATAATGAATTGATTTCAGAGTTGTGCTGAATCGGCCTTGTTGATTCTGCGCCCCCGTTGAATTCGGGCGGTTTGTTCGCACTGTCTAATACCACTGATTGCTATATTTCCATGTTAAAAAAATATCGCTTCTTGGCCTTCCCTCTCTTTCTCTTTTCACTGGTTATCGTTTCACATCGTCGATGCGTCGGGGCCTACAGGTTAGGCTTAGGTCCGCTTTTGACTTTACTGTCCCCCACTGAAAAATCAGTTGGCATACCTGAGTGCGGTTAGAATTAAATACAATAAGTTAATTAATTATATTGATTTATTTATTTATTTAATTTATTGATCTTATTCTAATTTATATTATTTATTTATTATTTTATTCATGCTATTTATTTATTTAAGCTCATTTATTTATTTATTTATTATTTAGTTATATTATGTTTATTTAATTTATTTAGTTTCTTTATTTATGTATTTTATTTATTCTGTATTTATGTTTATATTTTTTTTTATTTTATTTATTTTTTTTTTTTTTTTTTTTTTTTTTTTCTTTTTTTTTTTTTTTTTTTTTTTTTTTTTTTTTTTTTTTTTTTTTTTTTTTTTTTTTTACTTCTTTTCATTCATTCTTTCATTCATTCATTCATTTCATTCTTCATTCATTCATTCATTTTATTTATTTTTTATTTTATTTATTTTTTTATTTTTTATTTATTTTTTTATTATTTTTTTTTTTTATTTATTTATTTATCTTTTTATTTTAAATTTTTTTTTTTTTTTTTATTTTTATTTTTTTTTTTTTTTATTTTTTTTATCATTTATTTATTTTAATAAAAAAACGCGGCACCGAAAACGTAGCGATTCATCCTTGGTAGTTTTTTTTTGTGATCCTCGCAAACAAAAACTTTTAAAACCCACCAAAAGCCTTACTCCCCTTATACACCCCGCACGGGGTCAATTAAAACGCCAAGGCTAGAAAGCTAAAAAAAGTAGGAACTAGGGCTATTTAAAAAAAATGAATTGGAGAAGGTCGGTTTGAAATTTAATTTCAATGTAACCAAATTACGAAAGTTGTTGTTTTAAGCGTATACCGTTTTGCTTTTTAAGATTTCATGCGTAAGGGGTATAGTCAAATTTTTTTAAATAAAAAAACGCATCAGGGGGTCTTACAAGAAATTTTGCATTTTGAAAGAAAAAAAAACAAGTTGGTAAAAGCTAAAAATTTCGTAAACAATGAGTAGTGCAACTTTTTCATGATTATTTTTTCCAAACTTCAAGATCAGGGGTTTTGTACCACTTTGCCTTCTTTTTTTCTTGTGTTTTACGAAAATTACATTTAAAATGTACTCTTTTTCATATCTTACATTATAAACTAAAAATTAAAAACTTAGAGGGGTCTACAAAAGGTAAGGGTAACTAAATAAAGGTACATCATATCGAATCTGTACTTTACAAAATCAAAATAAAAAAATGTGCAATAAATTGCTAAAAAAAAGCATATTTTGATAAAAAGTTCCCCTTTTTTTTAAATTTAAAAATTTTTTTTAAATAAACTAACCTCCCAAAAATTAATAGCTTCTATATTTTCTTTTCTGATGCTTCCCGCTAATTAAAAAAAAAAAGCACAATTGTAAAAAATTTGGGAATTATTATGCATAAGTTTTGACACAAAATTCAAATTAGTTTTTTAATTTTAAACCCAGTTATTTAGCATAGACCCTACTTTTTTTGGGCCATAATAAAAGTAGCTATTAAATTGTCTGTTGCTTGTGCAAAAGTCGTAAAATTTTTATATTTGTTTAAATTGGCATTAGTTTTGACATAAAAATTGAATTCGAATTTAGAATTTCAAAAATTAAAATTTTATTTTTTTTTTATCAACTTGACTCGCTAAAACAAAAAAGATGCAAAATTTATTTCTTAATTGTGATTAAAATCAAAATAAATTTTGAATATTATGAAAAAAAAGTGCAAAAATATGGCATTGATTTGACATAAAAATCCATTTTGGGCTCTAACCAAAATAACGCTGGAAAATTTTTTTAAATTTCATGAACAAAAAAAGAAAGTTTCCTCATTTTAAATTTTTATTTTTACGAAAACATTAATTGGCTCGCCAAAATGAAGTTGCCGTAACTTTTTTTTGGGGTTGCTTGTGCAAAAAACGAAATTTGGTTTTTGCCCAAAAATTTTCAAAAAATGTGCAAAAAAATATGGGCTGTTTTTTGACATTTAAAATCCATTTGGGTTGTTCTAGCATTAACTTGGCTCAGCCAAAATGAAGTTTGCCCGAACTTTATTGGTTGCTTGTGCAAAAAATTTTGGGGGTTAGTTGTGAAAAATTATGCAAAAAGTGTGCAAAATATGGGTTTTTAAATTTGGCACTTGAAAAATTTGTTTTTTTTTGAAAATCATTAAATTGGCTCAAACCCAAAATGAAATTGTCGTAAACTTTTTTGTGTTTTCTTTTGCAAAAATGAGTTGGTTGTGCAAAATTGTGCAAAAAGTGTGCAAAAAATTATAAGTTTGCTATGAAATGCGTTATTTTTGAAAAACATTAATTGGCTCAGCCCAAAATGAAATTGTCGTAACTTTTTTTGTTTTCTTGTGCAAAATCTAAATTTGGTTTTCAAAATTGTGCAAAAAGTGTGCAAAAATATGCATAGGTTTTGACAGAAAAACCATTTGGTTGTTTTGCATTTTAAATTGGGGCCCGCCAAAATAAATTCCGTATCTTTTTTTGGGGTCTTTTGCAAAAATCAAGATGGGTTTTGCAAAATTTTGCAAAAAAAGGGGGCAAAAAATTGGGATTAAATTTTTCACATGAAATTCGTTTTTTTGAAAATCATTAAATTGGCTCAACCCAAAATGAAGTTGTCGTAACCTTTTTTGTTTGCTTGTGCAAAAATCGAAATTGGTTGTGCAAAATTGTGCAAAAAAGTGTGCAAAAATATGGCATGGTTTTGACATGAAAAAACCATTTTGGTTTTTTCTAGCATTAACTTGGCTCAGCCAAAAAAGAAATTGCCGTAACTTTTTTTTTTGCTTGTGCAAAAACGAATTTTTGGTTGTCTTGTGCAAAAAAGTGTGGGAAAAAAATGGTAAAGTTTTTACATGAAATGCGTTTTTTGAAAACAATTTTTGGCTCAGCCCAAAAAGAAGTTGTCGTAATTTTTGTGTTTGGGTTTTGCAAAAAAACGAAATTGGTTGGGAAATTTTGGGAAAAATGTGCAAAAAAAATGGGTAGGTTTTGCATGAAATCCATTTTGTTGTTAGCATTTAAATTGGGGTCAGCCAAATGAAGTTCCATAACTTTTTTTTGATGTTTTGCAAAAATCGAAATTGGGTTTTGGGAAAATTGTGCAAAAAAATGTGCAAAATTCACAACATATCAAAAGTCAAAATTTCATGGTGGGGGGCCAAGTTAATGGACCCCCGAAAATCCCCATGCTTTAAGGGGGGGGGGGACAGGATGCTCACACTCCGCCAGTAGTCCCACTCGGTGCAAACTACTTGGCCTACAATACTATTAAAAATTAAAAAAAACATTTAGGGCAAAGAACTCAGGTTGGGATGGCGGCTTTGGGGGGGGGGTTGGGAGGGGCTGGCGGGGAGGGGTCATCTTCACCCCCATGCCACCCCCACCCAAAAAAACAATAAATATGACAATAGGACAATACTGGAATCTTACCCTGAGTTTACTGGTTTGTATTAAATATCGATAGTAGTTTGAAAATGAAACCCGGGAAATTTTCGAATTCAAGGACGACTTTATAATATTGAATGTATTTGTGCAAATTATGCTTGGTGAGCCTAGCGTGGATGTCCAACAACTATAATACTACAAAAATAAAATTAAAAAATCAACTAATTGTGAAACAACAGCTATGCAGTAAGATAATATCATAATATAATAGTTTTGTTTTAAATGTTTAGAGTCTTCGTTTAGAGTTACCACTCAGTTATAACTGATTTTCAGTGGTGGAAAAGAAACAAAGCACCAGCCACCCTGGAGGGCGCGACGGTACTCGACGAGTGGCGATAACCCACCCAAGATCGATATTTGTTTTTAATTGGAAATATACAATCTGGGTATGGACAGTGCGAACACCGCGATCAACGCCAGAATCAACAGGCCGATCAAACATCTCTGAATTTATTATTTGCTTCGTTCACCCGAGCGGCCTCCAAAGTCACCGTTTACAAAAAAAAACTTCTGACTTTGGAGCGAGAATCGAACCCTTGGAACCTTCTGCATTGTGGTATGCAGGTATACTAACCACAAGACCAACGAACCACCTAACACCCACGAGCACACTAGATCTAGACTAATAACAAGCCGTTCCGGGGGGGAGCGAACGCTTTTTTTTTAGTCGCGTTGATGGATGAGCTTTTGTAAATTAACAACCTTTATTTCTATGGATTCTGCTCTTTTTTCAACTCTTACCTTTCTTTCAAAAGTGCACCATTACCTTGATGTCCATGTGAAATATGAACGTTGTAGCCCATCCCGTTTAGTTAGAATCGGCCCAAATGTCACAAAAATATCGCACTAAAAATCGAAAAAACCCTAAAAGTTCGATATTCATGAGAAAAATTTCTTCGATTGAACACAAAAACGTGGCAGGCAGGTCTGAGTTCAGAGGTTTCGAAGGTCCCCTCCAATTTTCATCAATATCACATATGCCGTTTGCCCAGTAGAGAGCGAACAAACAGACAAAAAACAAACAAACACCCCAGCTAATTTTTTGGGGGGTCAGTGAAATTGAAGTCTTCGCTTCGCTCATCCAATAAACTTTCAGCCTCTCAAGGCAGTGATATAAAAGTAATTAATTGGCCTATATGATTAAAATTAATATTACAACACTGGCTTTGGTTGGTTACTAAGAGATTGCATAATTTTTAAATAATAAAAACACTTGGCTCATTTGAGAAGGCTAAAACCTTTTTTACCTCACTCGTATGAAAGTTTTCAACTTATTTTTTTTGTGAAGAGTAATTGGATGAGCGTAGCGAGCGAAGCGAGTGAAGCGAAGACTTCAATTTTACTGACCCCCCCAAAAAAATTTAGCTCGGGTGTTTTTTTTTTTTTTGTATTTTTGTCTGTTTGTTCGCTCTCTACCGGGCAAAACAGCCAAATGCGATTCTTGATGAAAATTTTGAAAGGACCTTCGAAATCTCTGACTTAGACTTGCTACGTTTTTTGGTACAATCAAGAAAGATTTCTCATGATTATCGTACTTTAACGATTTTTTTCGATTTTTTGTGCGATATTTGTCGTGCCATTGACCATCCTGACCAAACCGGGTGGGGCTATTACAACGTTTTCATATTATACATGGGCATTATGTTATGGTTGATTAGTACATTTGAAAGAAAAATTTGAAAAATGAGCTTTGAATCTATAGAATGAAGCTTTTAATGTAAGTTTTTTTTTATTTTTTGTGCGATATTTTCGTGCCATTTGGGCCAATCTGGAACAACGGGTAGGGCTAGAACGTTCATATTATACATGGACATTAAGGTTATGGTGATGTAGTACCTTTTGAAAGAAAAAGTTGAAAAAGTTAGCCAGAATCTATAGAAATAATACCAAATTGACAAGAAACAATAGAAACTTGACAACAATCACCTACAATGCGTAGGCAACAAAACAAAGAACTTACAAAAGCAAAGATATCTCACGCAAACTTGACACTATAAAAAGCTCATCCATCAACGTGGCGGGACTTAAGCGTTTTCCTAGTATAAAATCGCTTACCTGTCTCTTCTCGCGGCTTCAACAATGAGAATGGTCTCGCAGTCTCGCTCGTGTTGGGTGCAACAGTGGCCTAAAGGAACAAGTTGCGTCTACTCTTCGGTCTTCACTATACACTCGAACTTTCAGAATATATAACCACAAGTCCCACTGCAGGTGGTAAAACCAAACACTAGCACACTACTGTAGTAAGAATCAGAAATACTATACTGTAGAAGGTTGTAGTGTAGGAAAGTAGCAGGAAACGAGAGAGATTAGCTAGCTGGAACGAACGACGCTTGAGCACTGAACAGCGAGCGGTGATCGTAGGCTCTTGCAGACTGGTCGCAGACGTACAAGGCCGCTTGATGACGTCACGCAGCGTAGTGACGTAAACTTCGCGGAACACCAGACAACCCAGCCCAGCCGGCCAGTCATTTTAGTCAGCCGGGATAGTTTCGTGAGCCAGTTCTCGGGACAGGAGCTTGAGTTGAGTGAGTCATAGTAATGTCAAAAATCCCGCCCGCCCGCGTCATGAGAATAACAGCTTTCAAGATATTTGAAATTAAACATTTCGAAGAAATCAGATTTTTTAAATTTTGACATTTACATGCTACACGAAACATGGCCGGATCCGGAATCCACAGGCAGTGTTGTATGTTGTGAATAAGGTTTGTTTCGTCTGGGAAGTCCCAGACATATCATCCCTTTTAAAATTAAAATATGTGACCCATGCATTTTTAGAAACTCCAGAAATTACAAAATCCATCCCGAACAGGGTTCGAACCCGAGTCTCCCACATACAATCATATGTATATGTATTATAGGTTACCGTCTCAGGCGCCTACCTGGAATGTGGGAGACCCGGGTTCGGCAGAAGTTTTGCAACTTCTGATATTTATCAATTTGTTAACGGTGACTTTGGAGCCGTCCTAGCAACGAGGCACAATAAATTCGGGAAACACTCCAGAAGGTGTAACTGATTTTATGGAAATCAATCCAGAAATTAAAAAATCCATCTCAGCGGGGTATCAAACCCGAGTCTCCCAATTGCCGGTCGGGTGCTTTACCCCCAAACTACCGAGACGGTCAACTTCATAACATCTGGATTGTCGGTTCATTGAAGAGCTGCCTTTGAAAACTGACCATCTAAACACGAATTCATAACGCAGGTATGATCAAGGGGTTTATTTCCCAATTTCATTAATCGGGAAACACTCCCGTAGGTATAATTTTGATTTTATGATTTAAATTGATTATTTTATTGATTCCATAACAGGGGTTCGATACTTCATTGGGGTGGATTTTGTAATTTCTGGATTGATTTCCATATACGGAGTTTACTTTTCACCCGATCTTTCCGTTCCGTTACGAAAATCAGTGTTTGATTACTGCTAAGTTACTTGACATTAACAATTGCTAATACAACGAACGACTGTAATATTGTTACTACCTATGTCAAAACACATTCTGCTTCCTAATCACAACTCTATAGATGATATCTGTTGTAAATCAAGTAGTCACGTACGATACATTTTTGGAAGTTCTGCAATATATAATTTAGGTCCGGAAGTCCCTTAATATTATAGGTCAAATAGTGAACAAAAGCGATTATTACGGTTCTGTGAGCTAACTTTCGTATTTAGGTTTTTAATTTTTTTGGTACAACTTTTCTTTTCTAAAACCCCCCATTCTTGTTATTGGCTTCCCATCACCCCCCCCCCAAAAACCCCCCAACCAAACCCGTGCTTGATTTTCTTGCCTTGAAAATTATACAGTAATTTTTTTTTTGGTATTTGAGACGAATTCAATATCCTGCCAAAATACTCTTTTTATAATATCAATAACTATAAGCTTCGTTAAAAAATTTATTTTCGAAAAATTGTTTAAAAATCGAAAACATTTTCAATTTACGACATCGAAATAAACAAAATACTAATTCTGATGCCATATTTGAGTTCCCCATGGTCAATGTAATGGAAAAAATTGTGCCACATGCCAAGATTCCGTCGAAATGTGTGTCTTATTACCCTAGACGCCAGTTTTAAAGGTTGACGACATAGGTAAATGGATTAAGAAACGAGTGGACTCCCGGTCTAAATATGACAAATTGGGTGTGTTGTATACGCATACAAAATTTGGACCTCTATACTAAAATGCACAATTATTGTTTCACACCCACGCCAGACTATAACGGTTGACGCGCTCCCAAATCAATTAAAACTTAATTTAAAGATGCCAAATGAGCTATTCATGGCCAACCAGCAATAGATTTTGTAAGACATTACCTCTAGTTGGCAGCGTAGCGAGCGTACGAGCGAAGCGAAGATTCCATTTTATCACTGGAAAAAAATCCGGAAGTTTTTTTTTTTTTTTTTTTTTTTTTTCTTTTTTTTTTTTTGGGGGGTTTTTGTGTGTTTTTAACGACTTCCGCTAAAACCGATACTCCGATTGCGATGAAATTTTTTGGGCCTTCGAAAACTCTGAATTAGAACTGCCACGTTTTTGAGCCAATCGGGAAAATTTTTCTTTTAAAAAACGCAATTTTACGATTTTTTTCGATTTTTAAAAAATTTTTTCGCTTATAACCTTACCTGCTTTATCCGATTTTAAAGATTTTTTAACGAAAACCCGAATTTTAAATTAAGAATTCTGTGAAATTTGAGCTTAATCGAAAAAATTATTTTTTCATGAAAAACGAAATTTTTTCGGTTTTTTCTTTTTTAAAACATTCTTTGAATAAAAACACCTACATGCTTTTCCCCATTGAAAATTTTTTTTTGAAACTTAATTTCATGAATTAATATACTCGTGTAAAATTTGGGGGGGGGCAATTTAAAAATTATTTCTTATGAAAATTGCAAATTTTACTATTTTTTCGATTTTTTTAAAATTACTAAAAAATTACGATTATTAAAAAAATTAGTAATTTTAATTTAATTTAATTTAATTTAAAAAAAAAAAAACTTCGAAAAAGTATGAATTTTTTTTACAGAACCAGAAAATCCCTAAATCCTGCAGCTCAATCACCAATTAACGCTCATCCAACACGCGGCGGGGCTTAAGCGTTTTCCTGTTGGCAAACCCTTTACCTCCGATAAATCTGTTCGGATCAATTGAAAAAGAAAATATGGCTCTAATCAGTTAAAAATCTTCGTTGAGGACAATGAAAAAGTAAATTGTCCCCCATTGTTTTTTGAGAGAAGTCATCGCAAGTCAAAACATTTCCTTTTTACGTCCTTGAGAAAAAGTTTTGCTGTATTTAAGTGGGGGCTGCCCTTTGGGACTTCTGCCTGACATTTGCTGAAAACGAGTGAGAAATTAAAAAAGGAAAGGGAAAAATAGATTGCATTGGGAAATTTGAAATCGCTTCTCGACGTGCTAATGAAACTTTACATTTATTTTAAAGATAAACCCTAAAATCTCCCCCGTCTTTTTATCCCAAATTTATCTTGGGATTTTTTCCAAGGGTTTAAAAACTTTTTATAACTCTTAAATCGAATCGCCATTTTTTTTTATTTTTTAATATTTATTTATTTATTTTTTTTAAAGTCCTCCTATTCAGTTAAAAAAATGGGTGGATGGTGGGAGGACAAATAAATAAAACTAAAAATACGTAGATGCAATACAACAATGAACTGGCATTTCCCAAAACTCTTACCGGGTATTTTTTAAAATCAACGGAAAATGGCTTAAAGTTGGTTAGGGTGAAAAATGAACTTGAATAAAAAAGGAAAAAAAAAAAACTTTTTTTTTTGGCCGGGAAAAAAAGCCTATTTTGGCCATTTTGCAAAGTTTGGGGGGCCCTTACGGAAAAGAAAGTTTTGTGCAAAAATTTAATTTTTTTGTATGATTTTTTTTTATTGCTTTTAAAACACCCTTTGTCTCTGGGCTAAACATTTAAAGGGAAAAAATTTTTTTAAATAATGTTTTGATTTTACAAAATTTTTTTTTTTTTTTTTCACATGGTCCCAAAAAAAATTTTTTTAAACCGGGGGAAAAAAAAAATCCCCTTTTATCCAAAAAAAATTTCATAAATTGTTTTCCCTTTTTTTTCAGTCCAAAAAAAAAAAGGTGTGTTTAAGCAATAAAAAAAATCATAGCTAAAAATTAAATATTGCCTCTAAAAAATTCTTTTTCCGTAATGACCCAAAATTTGCATATTTTGGCCAAAATAGAGCTTTTGTCCCGCCCAAAAAAAAAAAAGTTATTTTTTTCTTCTATTTTATTCAAGTTCACCCTTTCATACAACCAACTTTTAGCCATTTTCCGTTGACTTTCAAAATATGGGTAGAGTGCTTTTGGAAAAAGCCTTAAGGCTATTCGACCGCGTTTTCTCTTTTCCAAAATATGCTAACCCAAGTCAAAAAAATAGTTAATGGATTTCCAAAACCTGGCTATTTTAGAAAATCAAAAATATTTTTTCAAATTTTTCTGATCCGGTACAACGGCCAATATAGCCCCTCAAATATAATTTCCAACTTCAATTCGCCCAAGCACACCATTCAACGCAGGAAGCTGTGTTTTGTGACATTAATTTTCAACTGTTTCTCTATGGACTGACTGAGAGGGAAGAGATTTATTTTAAAAAATTGTCTTTCCTGCGAATTTTTTTGTTTGGCGGTACAAATCGGTAAAAATACCGCCAAACGAAAAAATTCGCAGGAAAGACATTGTTAAAATAAAACTGTTTTCTCTCAGTCAGTCCATTGAAAAACAGTTGAAAATTAATGTCACAAAAACACAACACCCTACGTTGAATGGGGTTTCCTTGGCGAATTGAAGTTGGAAATAATTTTGAGGTGGCTATATTGGCCGTGTACCGGATCAGAAAAATTTGAAAAAAATATTTTTGATTTTCTAAAATAGCCATGTTTCAAAGCCATTCACTATATTTTGACGAAGCAGCATATTTTGGAAAATAGAAAAACGCGGTGGAATAGCCTTAAAAGTAAATATTTGAAATAGTATATTACAAGAACAATTTTGGTAACAGATTCAAAGATGATATAAATTGCAATAATTTAATAAATAAAAAATAAAAAAGTGGATCCTCTAATCGTTTGTGTGTTGCGCATTGTGCATTGAGTTGAGAAATACCTACCCATGAACTGGACTGGGCTGGATTTCAGTTGGTATCCATCATATTTTATTAAATTTAAATAAATAAATACATAAAATATGACACTATTTCCTACAGGCCGTTCCATTAATAACAGTCTGCCAACAAATTAAAAGTCACGTTCAGTATTAATTCTTTACAAAAGGCACATTTAATTTTTGTTATATATTCCAATCAATAAGTAAATTGTGCAATTGGGTTTTAAGCTGCGTTATCTATTTTTTTCGCATTTTGATATGAATTGTATCATATTTTAATTTTTGGCACAAAACAGTTTTGACCCCATGTCGGTGTAAAGAACACCACTCAAACCGACTCGTTGCAAACGAGTTTGTTATTATTATTATCATCATCATTATATTTAGTTTATAGGGTGGCAGACATTGGCGTGTGTGAGACTATGCCATGTTTAATATTCGTTAGAATGGCCACCATATTCGTGCATTTACAAGGTCAACAAAGGATCCAATTAACATTTTATTAATATGGATGGCCAATACGGGCACAGTTTGCTACAGATCAAAATACGTCTAGCGAAGCATACTTATTAAAATTGTTCGGTTGTAGTTTGTGTGTGAAACTTCTCACCTGTAAAATAATGAAGCTAACACAACACAAATGAAACCTGTGTGTAAGAGGAAAGTTGTTTTCCATGTTGCGATTAATAAAACTTATTTTTAATTCTAAAGTTCATAAACTAAACAGTGTATTAAAAACTTAAAAGTAACGAATCGTTTTAAGCGGTGTTTATTCAATGTGTTTATTACGTAATCATCCACAACTTCGTCACAGACACTTTCTATGATATATTATGGTTCTCTTTTGTAAAAAATAGCGAACACAATGGTTGAACTAGGAATGGTTTAAATGAAAATCGATCCTGAATTAAAGAAATCGAATTTAGCAGGGTGGATGTATTTTTTTAGTTTCTGAATTGATTTCCATTTAATCATACACCTACGGGAGAGAAATAGGAATGGTTTTTAACAATTTAGCAAAAAAGCAGAAATCATTTCAATCTTTTTAAGCAAGCGAAGCGAGCGTTTCCATTTGACTCTGCCGGAAAAAATAGTCACTGGTTTTGTTTGTTTTTGTTTTTTGTTTTTTTTTTGTATGTCTCGCTATAACGTTCGAACGGAGGCTCGGATCGAGTTAAAATTTGGACCATCCGCAAGCTTCGTTCCCGATTGAATGCCACTAGTTTTGTGGCAAAATCGTTCAAAAAGTCAAAAAGTTACATTAAAGCTAATCGAAAGTTTTTTTTCAAAGTAAAAGGCGACAAAATCGGAGGTGGCCAAATCATTTAGAATGTCCGTCCGGTCACGAATATGTTAATTAATTTTGATCCGATAAGTAGTAGAGATGGAAATGACATTATAACAAAAGTAACATGGCAACGAAAAGTTGCACGAGAATTCTGGTCACTATGCACTGCCACCTAGAAGTAATCAAAATACTATCGAGGAAGCAGTGAATTATTTATTACGAAAGAGTTAAAATAGTTTTCCCAAAGAAATGATGTCAAGGTCCTCTAGATGGCGGTGGATTTTATTCACGCACGGGTTTACCCAAATACCTTGCCAATAACTAGGAAACCCTCAGTTGGACGCGTTGATAAGCGAGCACGTGCCCACACCCCCCACATTGCACATTTTTTTAAATTTTAAAATTTGCGATGTTCGCTGTCCACGGGGCCATGTTACCAATATTATTTATTATTGGCAAGGTATTTGGGTAAACCCGTGGGTAAATTTTTACTTTGTGGATAAAATCCACCGCCATCTAGAGGACCTTGACATTATTTCTTTAGGAAAACTATTTAAACTCTTTGATAACAAAAAATATACTGCTTCCTCGATAGTATTTTGATTACTTCTAGGTGGCAGTGCTTAGTGGCCAGAATTCGCGTGCGACTTTTCGTTGCCATGGTAACGTTACTTTTGTTATAATGTAATTTTCATCTACACTACTTATCGGATCAAAATAAAATTAACATACTCGTGACCGGATGGACATTCTTAATGATTTGGCCATCTCAGATTTTGTCGCCGTTTAGTTTAAAAAAAAAAACTTTCGATAACTTTAATGTAACTTTGTAACTTTTTGAACGATTTCGCCACAAAACTAATGGCATTCAATCCAAATCGAAGCTTGCGGATGGTCCAAATTTCAACTCGATCCGAACCTCCGTTCGACCGCTATCATGAGCCAAAAAAGCTGCGCGACTTTCCGTTGCCATGGTAACGGTACTTTGTTATAATGTAATTTCCATCTACAATACTTATCGGATCAAAATAAAATTAACATATTCGTGACCGGACGGACATTCTAAATGATTTGGCCATCTTAGATTTTGTCGCCGTTTAGTTTGAAAAAAAACTTTCGATTAGGTAACTTTAATGTAACTTTTTTACTTTTTGAACGATTTTGCCACAAAACTAATGGCATTCAATCGAGAACGAAGCTTGCGGATGGTCAAAATTTCAACTCGATCCGAGCCTCCGATCGAACGTTATGGCGAGACATACAAACATACAAACAAACAAAAAAAAAACAGTGTTTTTTTTTTTTTATGGAAACGCTCGCTTCGCTTGCTTAATAAATAATTTTGGAAACATGGCCTCGTGTACTAGTAGGTAACCCAAACGTTTCCCGCTCGATTTTTGTGATGGAGCAACGGCACTTTACCAAATTGTTAATTATACATTTAGATTGATAAAAATTTTAGGTGTCACCTTCCCACCCCCTGCAGGGGGTGGGGGTGGAGGGGTTTGTGATTATTACCGTAGACACAAAACAAAACCATGAATTTATTTGAAAATTCGTAGATTTACTAACAACACAATGCTGAATTTTTTAAAAAATACTTGAAGTTCGAAAAAAGACGCCATCTTGGAAAAAATCACAAATTTTCGACATTTTTTACCGGTGTAAACTGCAGTAAAATTTTAAAATTTTAAAATAAATTTTATTGCATTCTTTAATGTTTGTTTAAACAAAAACTTTAGAAATTTTTAAAATCGGTTGATATTTACACTTTTTATGTTGAAATTTACATATTATTATGACAACCCTGTTTTGAATATTTTCACTTATAAAATCATGAACGAATATTTTCAGATGGTAGTGGCATAATTAACACAACTATTCAACTGGGAAATACTGAAACATTCATGTGTAGAAGGCAGTGGTTTTCTTGGCATCAAACCATCTTTAAAATCCTGGTTAAACCATGGTCAAACCATGGATTTTAAATAGTTATCACATGCTCAAACGAGCACGAGCGCCGTTTTGTCCTCCGTTGTAAATTAGTTATTAATAGGATAGACGTTATATAAAAAAATCCATATACATATTTATTAAGTTATCGCTTCCAATATGGGAAGTTATTAACAATTGGCTACCTTTACGCGCTTTTAATTTAATACTCGGGAAAATATCAATAAATATAATGTATGAAATACAACAGTGAATCAATGGCTTTGAAGCCGCCTGCGGTGACTAATACGATTGGGGCGCTGGCCCACAGCGTAAATCACTTGAAGAACGTGGGTTTGAATCCCGCAGAAGGCATTGGTTTTATATTTGTAAAATTGTTCACCCTCATATATCACCATGCATCGTCTCGAATAGTAATATTGCAATAGTAAATAAATGTATATATATTTCTTACACCTGTTTCCAACATAATTCGGGTCAGGGGGTGGCTATAACCACCAGATTTTCTAAGGCACACAGAGTTTATTAACACCGGCTTGCCGGGCCTGTCATGTTTTCTTCTCATTCAATTTTTTCATCTTCCATTTCATCTTTTCGTCATTATCGTCCTCTTCTTTCTTGCTTCTTAAATAGCAAATAAATAAACATAACTAGTCGCGCCCTAAAAATTACTTGAACTGGTGGACAAGTCACAGGTAGTCGTGAAACTATAAAACACTGCAAATTTGTTCAATAAAAAAGTCGCAGCTATGGAAAGAACCGAACATTTAAAGTTTGTTGGTCTTTAGTTTGATTTGTAGTTATTTTTCATTGACTCCACGTGTTTAATCCAAGAAATAAATAATGTATTAACTTGTTAAATTCCTAGACAACCTGAAATTCCGCAAGTTCGTTGTATTATGGTGCTAGAAGCCAATTGAAAGTATTGTAATCATCTGATTATTTTCGGTCGTATTCTGGACCTAGCTCATTTCTAAAGTGTACATCTTTTAAAATATTATTGTAAAAATGAAGCATTTAAACTTTGTCATTATTTCTTTAGTTTCAAGTCTATTTCTACCACATTGGTAAAGTATTGAGTGCAATTCATGATCGTGGAAAGTATGAAGATGTGTTTTGTGTATCAACAAGATCAACACTAGTGGACAAGGGTTGTGAGAGCCTTGAACGCGGAATTGCAAAAAATGCCACATATTTTATAGATAGAGACAGATTGTTGCTTATTCAGATTGCAGCAAGATAATCTAGCATCCAACAAATGATTTTGAGCATACGAAACAAAGGCTGACTCGATAGACTTCAATAACAATAATTATTGAGAAGGGCATGTGTTTCTTTTGCAATTAAATAGGAACACAAATTGAGTACAGGGAGTGCAGTACATCTTACAACGGCTGTTCAATGTTCATGTCTCTAATGATGGAACAGTGAAATACAACCATAATGCTTGTCTTGATAAACAAAATGCCCAGTATCACAAGTTATGCTGGCGACACAATGTAATAAATGTATTAAGAAACACATTCTTACATTCGGTTTCGAACAGGCCAGTTCTTTCCTCAAGACCCTCTGCCGAAATGTCGTTTCTTTGTTATCTAGCAAACTTTGTATTGAACAGGTTTTAAGTTTAACTGTTTAACTATATTAACTCTTCCATCGACATTTATCACTACTCAAACTGAAAACTGAAACGTGCATTACAAATAAGTTAAGACCTATAAGACAATTTATTTTCTGATATAGAAAAACTTCGCAATGAATATTACACTCGAGTTTAGGTCTGTGGAACTTAAAACAAAACGCATTATACCAGATTAGGTTTAAAAATGATATTCTTCGACGAAACAAAGTGGAACAATTACAATACTCAAAGCATGTCTATGGAAGAAATCGAGAGTTAGAATATAACATTTGAGCCCCTGACCAAAAGGTTTACAAAATGTAAAAATCATTGGTAACACAAAACAGTGTCACAACAAAAACGAAAATGTCGAAACAAGTTCTTACTTGCTCAATTTTTTCTGTTTGTAAGGTCTCAGCCAGACTAATATTCAAAAGAAAGCAATTGTTTTACATACGAGTTTTCTGTTGCACTACGAGCATATTCTGGTCAATGTCAAAATGCATTGCTTTAATGAAAGTGTGCTGTCAACATAAACAGATAGAAGCAATGCAAGATAGGAAGACAGTTCGAATTAGATGCATGTTGGAAAAGCAAAAATATCACAATATATACGAGAGCGAGTTGCAAGGTATGAATAGCAGAAGTGTAGCTCTAAGCAAAATGAATATTTCTACAATATATTAAAATTTCTTACACCTGCTTCCAACATAAGTTCGGGTCAGGGGATGGCTAATTACCAGATTTCCAGGCACAAAAGGGTTTATTATCACCGCTTGACAGGCCTGTCATGTTCTCTTCTCCTTCAATTTCTTCATCTTCCATTTCATCTTCTCCTTCACCTCTCAATACGTCCTCTTTTTCTTGCTTTCTACCACAAACTCAGCCCTTTCCTTCTGTCCTCCAACAGTCGTTCTGCTGCTATTTTCCCCATCATTTATTTTTGATCCTTCACTTCTTTCTCGGTGTACCAGGTCTTCTATGTTCAAATATCCACTTTCAAATTTTTTTCTCTCGGTATTACTCTTTTTGTCCCATTCTCTCATACGACCATACCATCTCAATCTTTCTCTTCCTATTTTGAACAAAAACTTGTCAACTCCAAACTCTCTTTAATTTCCTTGCTCTGATTTGTCAAGCCTAACTACACCTCTATGACTCCTCTTATCATTCCATTTCTGCAATAATTATATAAATACATCTGGGGCGGTAAAGATACTATAATATGCTCTGTGGAGAATTGGAATCGCTTCTAAAGTTAGACAAACAATTTTATTTCCGCTAGAAAACTTGTTGTCGTGCTTTTTCCCAGTCACTCAAAAGTGAAACCAGTAATGACATTCGATGGTGTATGTTTAATAGCAAAAGTGTCACACAGAAAAATTATTACCAACAAGAGCTGCATTGTACCCTATTTATTTTTAGCGTATGGGCTAGCGATAACGACAAATGCAACCAGGATCCCCCCCCCCCCTGAAGATTACGGTTGGAAATTGGAAAGTAATCACTAGGTGCCAGTAACAAATCTTCTACGGGCACTTGAAGGGGTGATGGAACTAGTGAAATGTGCGTGTGCAGTCACGCTGTGAAATGAGCGACGAGGACGTTGCGATACTGAAAGTGGTGAATGTCAACTTAATGAGTGGTACTATAAATTATAAAATTGCCATTGAACCGTTATCATATATGTTTCTAATAATAGCTATTAGCGTATTTATGGTTTATTTGAATAAGGGGGTGTCAACCGTTAGATCATAATAAACCACTCTAGCCTAGGGAATATGGGGAGGAGAGGCACATGCACACCAGCCACGGGTACGGGTAGGAAAGGGGGGTTCTCACGTCGCGGTCGTCGTCTTTGTCATCGTCATCGTTCGTTGTGTATTGTCATCGTCGTCGGGGAGGTCGTCAAGGGAAGGGAAGGTGTCCCCGACGACGATTGTCAGAGCTCGCCTCTAGTTTCGGGGAGTAATATATTCTTCTCTTACTAGCTACTACTTTTTCATTCTCTAGGCCAATCCTTCCCCGGGCCCAGACGGATTACTTAAATAAGTATGAAAAAGGACCATCTTGAAAATTAACAAGTATTATACAATTTTTCAACATTCTTCATTTAAATGTATATTTAGAAATTCGCTTGATCGGCAAATTCAGCTAATTTTACATAGACCCTACAGTCTGGATCACTATACGACTTCCAATTTTCACGCAATCAATTTGAATTTTTGGGATGTTGTTTATAAAGGATGATCGCATGGTGCGATCAGAGCACATTTCAACATTTAAAAAAACTCCCTTTGCAAACTTGGGTAATTACTACAAATAACCTGTTTAGTGAGATAATTATACGGTCAGTTACTAAAAAAAAGTAAGCAATGTGCTCCGATCGCGCCATACACACATTCTTACTTAACATTTAAATGCAAACCACAACCCGATGGCGATAGGACAAACGAATGAAACGATAGAGCTTCGTCAATGCAAGTGATCCTGACTTAACCTCTGCATTCTGCGTCAAAGTCTCGTTTGCTCGAGTGCATCCAACAGTCTTAAATATGGATCAACTTAAAACCAAATTGGCTCATCCGTCAACGCAACTAAAAACGCGGTAGAAAACCCTACATTAAAAATGCAGTTCAAAGTTTTATCTTAAAAATGCTACCTACATAGCTTTCGAAAAATGTTTTTTTAAAAGAAAACACCAATTTTGAAAGAAAAAAAAACGGTAAAACTAGAAACCTTAGTTTAACTTGTAAAAAAATACAGTTTGGATAATACTGCAGGCTTATTTTAGAATATCAACAAATGTTTGGTCTATAGGAATTAATTTACAAACTATCCAATCCGAAATCGGTATGTGGCAGGCGACTTTTAACAATAACCTTATTAGCTAAGCAACAGGTGCCTTCAATCAAATGTTTGTGGAACGAGCAATTATCAACCGATTTTTAAAAATGTTAATGTTTTACTTTAAGGAAACTTAACATTTTATGTTTTTTGATTAAGTATTTTCACCAGCATTATGAATTTCTCACTATTTGATAACATGTCTAAAAAGTGATTATTTTTCCAAGATGGCGGCACAAATTTTACTTTTTGTATTTTTTTTCAAACTCGGCAATGTGTTTTTAGTAAAATTACAAAGTTTCATTCATTTCCAAGAAAAAATCAAATTTTAATGAAAATAGTCACAACCCCCTCCACCCTTACCCTCTGCAAGGGGTAGAAAAGTGACACCTAAAAAAAATATCAATCTAAAATCGTATTTTACTATTTGGAATACGCGGCGTTGCTCCATCACGAAAATCGAGCGGGAACCCTAAATCATACATTTGGGTAACCCACCGCAAATTTTAAAATTTAAAAAAATGTGCATTGTGGGTCTAGCTATAGCACGTGCTCGCTTATCAACGCGTCCAACTGAGCGTTTCCTAGTTAATCTTAATACACGTTTAATTTTTATGTTGTCTGGATAACTTTGGGAGTAAAAGGTTTCACACTCACACATGCTACAATGGATCATTCTGATAAGAACACTGGGAGTAACCTTATCATATCATGCCCTGAATGACGGGACATGAAGGAGCTTGTGTTTGCTGCACGAAGTTTCTGGGTCACGTTCGTATTGTTATAGAGTGGTTCGATCTAATTGTAAAGATCGTGCTAGTCGGCTTCTGGGCTAGAACACCCATCTCTCTTTGAAGGAACACATGGAAAATTCGAGGAACTCTAAAAATTGATTTGCATTTCAAAAACAGAGTTAAGAAATTTTAAATTTTCCAAGACTTTATTATTTGATATAATTACAAATTGTCAACACACGTTTTTGTCATTCTGGAAAAGTTTTTAAAGATAATGCCAAAATCACCAATAATTGATTTAAAAAAAAAATCAAACTTTAAGCAAAAAGTACATTTTGTCAAATTGTTTACTACGTGTAAGTTATCTAAACACAAGATTAATGGTATCCGTATAACAATTTAAATGAACCGTGAAATTTATTGTACAATCTAATATCTATGCTGCTGTATACAAAGACAAAATACAATTACAAAACTTATGTTATTACAATACCACGATATCACAGGCAGCCAGAAGGTACCCCTAATCACTCAATAACATTGATTATTTTTGTTGAAATTTTAGGAATAATTCCATCAAATTATATAAGTTTTAAAATAGTGTTTACAAATTAGTTTAAAGTTCTGCTTCAAAATTAAGCCAACAGTGTATTTATACACATGCATTTAAAAAATTGTGGAAAGAAACAATGGTATGGTGCATTATATACAATCATATTTCATCAACCAATAGACAAAATCCAACGTTCAATCAATGAATAGTTCAACAACAATGATGCATTTTACTAGGAAAACGCTCAGTTGGACGCGTTGTTGAGCGAGCACCGGTACGTGCAACACGACCCGAGTACGACATTCCCATAATGTTACATACCAATAAGTCTTTAAGGTCTTGATCGATTTAGCTGAAAATTTGTAAAATAGGAGAGAATGGATAAAATCCACCGCCATCTAGAGGACCTTGACATCATTTCTTTGGGAAAACTATTTTACTCTTGATTTCTTGTGTTTGCTGCACGAAGTTTCTGGGTCACGTTTGTACTGTTATAGAGTGGTTCGATCTAATTGTAAAGATCGTGCTAGTCGGCTAAAACTTGACCAATAAGTCTTTAAGGTCTTGATCGATTTAGCTGAAAATTTGTAAAATAGGAGAGAATGGATAAAATCCACCGCCATCTAGAGGACCTTGACATCATTTCTTTGGGAAAACTATTTTACTCTTGATTTCTTCTAGGTGGTAGTACATAGTGACCAGAATTCTTGTGCGACTTTTCGTTGCCATGGTAACGTTACTTTTGTTAAAATGTTATTTCTATCTACACTACTTATCGGATCAAAATTAATTAACATATTCGTGACCGGACGGACATTCTAAATGATTTGGCTACCTCAGATTTTGTCGCCGTTTAGTTTTAAAAAAAAACTTTAGTTTAACTTTAATGTAACTTTATAACTTTTTGAACGATTTTGCCACAAAACTAATGGCATTCAATCGGGAACGAAACTTGCGGATGGTCAAAATTTCAACTCGATCCGAGCCTCCGTTTGACCGCTATCATGAGCCAAAAAAGCTGTGCGACTTTCCGTTGCCATGGTAACGGGACTTTGTTATAATGTAATTTCCATCTACACTACTTATCGGATCAAAATGAAAATAACATATTCGTGATCGGACGGACATTCTAAATGATTTGGCCACCTCAGATTTGGTCGCCGTTTAGTTTGAAAAAAAAAACTTTCGATTAACTTTAATGTAACTTTTTAACTTTTTGAACGATTTTGCCACAAAACTTTACAGCAATTTGCCTAGGTGGTATGTACATGAGTGCAAAATTTCAGGTCGATCAGAGAAACGGTGCGACCTGTATCGAAGCAGTCACAGAAAAAAAAAAAAAATAGACATTGGAGCCATAAGAGTCAAGTGGAGACGCTCGCTTCGCTCGCTCAATAACAGTTACTGATTTTTTATTTGACAGTTAACGAATTGAATAACTTTGAAGATCGCTTTGTCACATTTTTAGGAGCTGGTATTTATATTCGAAATATCATCATTAGAAGGGAAACTAAAAGCAACCGAAATGTTACATTATTTGTATTAAAAAGAGCAGTGAACATTCTCAAAATTGTACAACATTATAATAGCTACCTGTTTTAACATACTCGACATGAATATACAATATGTAACACACGTTTGGGTTATTGGCTCAATGACACATTCAGTTCTTGTTACTGCTTCAGTAAATAAGAATGATAAAAGTGAACAAGAGAACTGAACCCCATGCAAGTAACATTCAGGAGCGACCACGCAAAATGCTGTGTCCTCCAACAAATTTAAAGACAAACTGTTTCTTTCTACGTAACACGAGTCACGTTTGAATAGGAGCCAGCACAAATGCATAGTTGTGTGGGTTTAAAATCAACGACAATGTCTACGCAATCTGGTTCCGGCGACAGCGAGGTATGCAGATACACATGCTACACACGAGGCTATACACATGATACTAATGCCAACTGTAACATTCTGACAATTCATATGTTGTTTAATTTAATTTTAGTCACAAACAAATGTGATATTTTTAAGGGTGCGTCAACCGTTAGGTTATAACTTATAATTAGAGGTACGTGAACATAGCGTTTTGTGAATAGATGCTACAAAGCGCTATTTTTTCACTTAAAACTAAGGATTTCAAGTTCTATTTTATTTTATATTCCATAGTATCTATAATTTGTTAATACACATCTGTATTCAGTTGATATTAATTCAACCTTGATGACAAAATTTAAAATTAAAAATTTGAAAAAGTTCTTACACAAGGTGTTGAACTTAGCCAAAAAATAGATGCTACAAAACGCTAAAATGACACTTGAAAATGCTATATACACGCACCTCTACTTATAATGCACCTTCAGATAGGAGACATGGTGAGGACACAGCTGAGCTGGAAGATCCAGCCACGGTCATAACAATAAACATACATAAAAAACGTATTTTCTGTCTAGCTTACTGTTCAGTGTAACACGCCTATACCAATAAAATAACAAATAAAAAGATACATGATCTGTTCAAGTAGTATTAGAATACAATGTGGCAACAAATGCCTTAGCAATTCAAATTCGTGACCACATTATAAAAATCTACAAAATTACGAAAGGTGGGCGATATGATTAGGGTTAGCCTTGTTATAGGTATTGTAACTGTAATAAAACGTGTTTTAGTACCATTTGCAAAGTTCAAAAGAGAAAACAAGTAATAATACCAAAACTTTAGCGTAACTACTACATAGCACATGAGTTAGAACACATCATTGACAACTAAAGTACTTTCTCCACTGTGATATTGATGATAGTGTTCATGAAGATGTGTGGATCAATTACAGTATCAAACCATATCAAACAAAGCATTGATTCGATCAACAAGGTCACAAGCCTTCACTTGTAGGATAGATGCCTGACATACCAAACTGTCACGTTGAAGAAATTTGTTGACGAACTCTGGCTTCATCAAGACGCAGTTGGAGGATTGAAAGGCATCCTCAAAACTTTCAATGTCGGCACAAATATTTTTTAGAATAACAAGTTTGTCATTATTGTCAGATAAAAATGTAAATTCAAACTGGAACTTGTCTTTATCCTCTGGAGAGCCGATGAATCTAACGATCGCCTGGAACTCGCACGTGGCCTGGTTGAACTTGCGATGTAGGGTGAACACTTGGTTGTGAGCCGCCAAAACATTAGTGTGCACGAGGTCGTCCGAAGTAGAGTGAAGGAACAGGTGGGGTAGGTCTCTCCACGTCAGGTCTGGGTGCGCAGAGGACGTGTGCGCCAGCATCGTGTCAGGCCGGCCACTCCAACCACAAGCTTGCTCTAAAGGGCAACTGTATTTGCGATTGGGGCAGACCGAGGAGTGCCCCTCTAGCTCACAGGCAGGCATGCGCAGTAGGCATTCAGAGCTGGGTAGCTGGACATCAGAAGTCAGACTCTCCAAAACGAGATTCCTCACTTCGCTAAAGATCTCCTTGCACAAGGGGCAAACTGTTGTCAATGTGTGAGACCTACAAGTGTTACACAGGCTGTGACCTCTTAAACACAGGTGAATGGGCGGGCACATTACCTTAAGACAGACGGGGCATTCTAACGATCTCAAGATGACCTTCTCCATGTCACTCATGCATCCTCTTGCCTTTTCATCCTGACGGGGAGCACCACATTGGGGCTGCGATGTTGGTGAAATGTTTTTCCTCGGTGCAACCAACATCAAAGAATACATCGAAGAAAATGCCATCTGTTTTACAGCAAGTCCTGGTGACTTTGGAAGCAGAGTTGCCACTAAGATATTTTCCTTCCCCTGACCCAGTTGTCCATCTTCTCCACTGCCACAGACCAGCACATCACCTTGGTCCGTCAACAGGGCAGTGTTGTTCATTCCGGCAATAACCTCGGTAATGGTGTAGTTCTCAAGACCGGACATTTGAGTGGGAATCGTTCTGTCAGCCGTGTCCCCGGTGCCCAACTGTCCAAAGTTATTATGACCAAAGCTCCAGACTGTACCATCTGCTCTGAGGGCCACCGTGTGAAGTTCACCGCAGGACACGGCCACTACCGCTGACGATGGCACCGATACTGGTCTAAAGCTGAATAATGTTTTGTAAACATTACTATTTGTTTCTATTCCTAGTTGACCATAGTTATTACTTCCGGTCATTAAGATGATCCGAGATGCAGAAAGAAGAGCTGTATGTTTCCTACCACACGATATGTCAACAATGGATTTCTCAAGCCTTGGCACAGCAATGAATGAGGATTGGATTTGGCAAGATCCACCAAGACCTAATTGTCCATGTCTGAACCCCGTCACCCACACCTCACCGATGTAAGCAAGTGCAACTGTGTGATCTTTCCCAGCTGCCACCTTCTTGATGCGAGGCACCCCTGTCACCAGCACTGGAAAGTGGCTTCTATCAGTATGACCGAGGCCCAGCTGACCGTAGGTATTCTCTCCACAAGAATAGAGTTCCCCCTTTTCAGTGAGGAACAAGGTGTGTTGTTTTCCACAAGCCACCTGAGTAACTCTTACGGTGGAGAGCGTGGATACACATTTTGGCATCATGACTTCGTTACGATCGACCTCCATCCATCCGTTGTCTTGGTTCTTTCCGAAGGTGAAGACTTTACCCGAGTAGCAGACAACTGCAGAGTGGTCGTAGCCGCAAGCCACCTGCTTGACGGTCTCGTCTTCTAGATAAGACTGAATGCTCGGCCCAACAGGTAGACCAGCACCCATAGCCAGGATCCCAGGCTCCGCAATGAGGAGAGTCGCGGTTTTATCGTCCTCAGCCATTCTGAAACAAAACAATGACGTGTTTTAATACAAGAACACGGGTGTAAAACCATGCTTCATGTCATATTTGGATGAGCGAAGCGAAGGCTTCAATTTCACTGACCCCTCAAAACATTTAGCTCCAATGTTTTGTTTTTTTTGGTTTATTTGTTTTTCTGTATGTTTGTTCGCCCTCTAACGGGCAAACGTCATATGTGATCTTGATGAAAATTGGAGGGGACCTTCGAAATCTCTGAACTTATACCTACCACGTTTTTGGGTACAATCGAAGAAAACTTTCTCATGAATATCGTACTTTTACGATTTAAAAAAAAAATAAAAAGTGCGATATTTTCGTGACGTTTGGGCCGATTCTGACCAAACGGGTGGGGCTTCAACGTTCATATTTCACATGGACATTAAGGTTTTGGTGATGTAGTACCTTTTGAAAGAAAAAGTTGAAAAAGTAAGCCAGAATCCATAGAAATAAAGGTTTAAATATGAGTTTTTTGAGTTTTATAATAACAATTAACAAGTAACAATGGAAACTTGACAACAATCACCTACAATGCATTAAAAAAGCACTTGTAAAAAAAAGTGGTCCTACGCAAACTAAAAATAAACAAAAAAGCTCATCCATCAACGCGGCGGGACTTGAGCGTTTTCCTAGTAACAATTAACAATGAACAATAGAAACTTGACAACTATCACCTACAATGCGTTCAGAAAGCACTTGATAAGTAGAGATCCCACGCAAACGAAAAACTTACAATTAAGCTCAAACATCAACGCGACGGGACTTAAGCGTTTCCTAGTCCAAGTAAATTACTAGGAAAACGCTTAAGTCCCGCCGCGTTGTTGGATGAGCGTATATGGTGCATTGAGATGCCATGTGTTACGCGGATTTTCTGTTGTTCTGTGAAAAAATCATTACTTAGTCGAAGATTTTTTTTAATTAAATTAAATTAAATAAAAAATTAACTTAATTTTTATAATTAATTAAATAAATTTAAAAATTAACTTAATTGTTTTTATTTATCGTATTTTTTTTAAAGAAAAGAATCGTAAAATTGCAATTTGCATAAGAAATAATTATTTGATTGCGTTAAAATTTAACAGAATATATTAATTCATGAAATTAAAGTTCTGTGAAAAAATCATAACAAAAGGATAACGCATGTAGGTGTTATAAGTCAAAGAAATTTTTTAAAAATCGAAAAAAATCGTAAAATTGCGTTTTTTATGAGAAAAAATTTCCCGATTGCGCTCAAAAACGTGGCAGTTCTAAGTTCAGAGATGTCGAAGGTCTCCATTAAATTTTATCGCAATCGGAGTATCGGTTTAGCCGGAATCGTGTTAACAAACACACAAAAATACAGATAGAAGAAAAAAAAAACATTCCGGATTTTTTTCTCCAGTGTAGTGAAATGGAATCTTCGCTTCGCTCGCTACGCTCGCTACGCTCATCCAATCAATTAAGTCGTAGATAAATATTTTTTAACAAATAATACAAATTTGAACAAATTCGAGCTTGCAATTAATGTTTGTTTGCTGAAATGCGCATGCATGTTTTGCCGTAATGTATGTTCTTTTAACTATTTGGATGAGCGAAGCGAAGATCACTGACCCCCAAAAAATGGATCCGGTGTTTGTTTTTTGTTGTTTGTGTTTTTGTCTATTTGTTCGCTCTCTACCGGGCAAACGGCATATGCGATCTTGATGAAAATTAGAGGGGACCTTCGAAATCTCTGAACTTAGACTAGCCACATTTTTGGGTACAATTGAAGAAATATTTCTTATGATTATTATACTTTAACGATTTTTTTTTCGATTTTAATGCGATATTTTCGTGACATTTGGGCCTATTTTGACAAAACGGGTGGGGCTTCAACGTTCATATTTTACATAGACATTAAGGTTATGGTGATGTAATACCTTTTGAAAGAAAAACTTGGAAAAGTTAGCCAGAATCCATAGAAATAAAGGTTTTAATATGTCATTTGAGGTATACTAGGAAAACGCTTAAGTCCCGCCGCGTTTTTGGATGAGCGTAATATTGGTGCATTGAGCTGCCATGTGTTAATGTTATGCGGATTTTCTGTTGTTCTGTGAAAAAATCATTACTATAAGTCGAAGAATTTGTTAAATTAATTTAAAATAAAATAAAAAATTACTTACATTTTTCAATATTTCGTATTTTTAAAAAAAGAAAAAAAAATCGTAAAATTACGATTTTCATAAGAAATAATTATTTGATTGCGCTCAAATTTTACACGGATATATTAATTCATAAAATTAAGGTTCTGTGAAAAAATCATTACAATAGGATAAAGCATGTAGTTGTTATAAGTCAAAGAATTGTTTTAAAAAAGAAAAAACTGTAAAATTTCGATTTTCATGAGAAATAGTTTTTCGATTGCGCTCAAATTTCACAAAAATATCTTAATTCATAAAATTAAGGTTCTGTGAAAAAATCATTAAAATCGGATTAAGCATGTAGGTGTTATAAGTCGAAGAAATTTTTTAAAAATCGAAAAAAATCGTAAAATTGCGATTTTTATGAGAAAAAAATTTTCGATTGCGCTCAAAAACGTGGCAGTTCTAAGTTCAGAGATTTCGAAGGCCTCCATAAAATTTCATCACAATTGGAGTATCGGTTTAGCCGGAATCGTGTTAACAAACACACAATAATACAAACAGAAAAAAAAAAAAGAAAAAAAACATTCCGGATTTTTTTCTCCAGTGTAGTGAAATGGAATCTTCGCTTCGCTCGCTACGCTCGCTACGCTCATCCAATAATAACAATAGACTTGACAACAATTACATATATTGAGTTCAAAAAGCACTTGCAAAGTAAAGAACTTACAAAAAAAGCTCATCCATCAACGCGACGGAAAAAAGCGTTTGCAAAGCTTCCTAGTGTAACTTTACATCAAACGCCACCTTCAGAACAATGCACACACATCATACAGTTTACTAGGTCGCTTCGCGAACGCTTTTTTTAGTCGTGTTGATGGATGAGCTATTTTGTAAGTGTTTAGTTTTGCGGGGATCTATTTTCTTTTGAAAGTGCTTTTTAAACGCATTGTAAGTGATTGTTGTCTAGTTTCTATTGTTAGTAGTCAATTGTGATTACCTAAAAAAACTTAAATTAAAAACTTTATTCTATGGATGCTCAACTCTTTCAACTTTTTCTTTCAAAAGACAATACATCACCATAACCTTAATGTCCATGTAAAATATGAACGTTGTTGGCCTACCCGTTTGGTCAGAATCGGTCCAAATGTCACGAAAATATCGCACTAAAAATCGGAAAAAATCGAAAACGAACGATATTTATGAGAAATATTTCTTCGATTGTACCCAAAATCTTGGCAAATCTAAGTTCAGAGATATCAAAGGTCCTTTCCAATTTTCATCAAGATCACATTTGCCATTTGCCCGGTAGAGAGCGAAAAAACAGAAAATTTTACAAAAACGGAGCTAATTTTATGGGGGGCCAGTGAAATTGAAGTCTGCGCTTGCGGCTTCGCTTATCCAATTATTGGTAATTGGTGTGTATAGCAATAATTCCTATACAGTTACCTTTTTCCGATGTAGAATGCCCCTAGGGCTGGGCTATGATAAAGATTCAATGATCATTCTGGTAAAATATTGATATCTCTATATCGTTTGTATCATTGATTGTTGTTTTTGTAACATTTTTCATAAAGTGATTTATAATGTTATTTTCTTCTACATCCGATCAGACAATTAAGTACATTCTAATCTAGAGTGACAATGCGGGATGACGTGTGACAAGTATTTCCTGCAAAATAAATCAATATTTCAATTTATTTGTGAATCAAAGAGAAAATTCCAAAATCATACATTTCAACAATATCAAATTTGTGTTAAATATTGCAAATGAAATACAATTTTTACAAAACTGTATCTCAGTTCATGTCCCACGGAAGCAGAATCGATAGCATGCATGTTGTGTCCATTTGAAAATTATGGTGTTCAACAAACACTAGTACATACGGACCCTTGCGTATAACAAAGGTCAAGGCAATGTGCAATGTTTAATAATATGTATATAATCCATGTCAAGAAAGTTGTTGTAGACTTGTAACATAGGCCAAGTATGGCTAGTAATCGTTTTCCAATGCAGTTTTTAGAGTGTGTTTGTTTGAAATTTTATTTTGAATTGCTAGTCAGTGTGTAGGCCCACGTGACGTGTTTACGTCTTGTAGCTATCAATGTTGTGATAACGTCGATAATTTGTTTATGTTTTGAGTGATCAATTAGTCTAAAATCGACAATTTCATCAAATGGATACTATGATGTCACTTTCTACATCTCACAACAAATTGTTCACCGTACGCTTTTGACTCTAGATTTGCTCGGGAATCGGAATAGAGAAAAATATGGTGAAGGGGCATTACATAAGTGTATGTGGCTTGTTTGTGTGTAGGGAAGGGTCGGGGGGGAGCGGTTGAAATTATAACTGGTGAACTTCCATGGGGGAACAGCTCACTCACCAGTAAAAGTAAATTTCGGAGTAAAACTCGCAACGAGTAGCCTGCCAATGCTGATGTTGTCGTCTTGGCGATGCATGAAGTGTCCACAATGTCATACTGATTATAGTTTGGTTATGATTCGCTCGACGATGTGGTCGGCTGTGTTGCATGGTTTGGACTTTGGAACTTCGTTTAAAAATTAAAACAATCAATAATTGGCAACATGCATACTATTTGTATGGATGATCAAGTACTTAATTTAGTAGTCTCATGTACAACAATAATTGAATCTGCCAAAAAAAAATGAATGGGCCATATCATCACATTGTATTTAAATCTCGATTTCCCCCAAAAACACACGCACTGATTAGCCGGCGGTTGCTGTAACGTAATCTGCAACATCCCTTATAGAAATGCAAATGTTACCCGGTACTCATAGTCAAGAAGATGATTGGCACAAAAGCTCTAAAATATTATTTCCGCTTAAATTAACATGTTGAGAACGATATGTAGATGAGTATCAACAGACGCGTTTAACACCAGCACTGCGATTCTGAAAGGATAACGTGAATGTCGCTATCGTTTAAACCAAATCGTTTGTTGTGCTCATTTACCATTATTGTAAATTCTGGCTGAGCCAATCAAAACAAAAGTCGTAACGAAATCAAGTAGTAGTCTAGTTTAGAATCGCATTTCCGCTTGCATTTTGCTGAGACAAAAATTGTATGATTGATTATTGTAGATGGTCATTAGGAGATGAGAAATCGCGAGTATATAGTTTTTATAAATTGGGAATTCATGGACCCAACTTAGTGTATTGTGATGTTTATACTTTTGGCAATGGCGGAAATGGGTCTAATCGAAAAATAAAAAAATTGCATTTATCTTCGCAAATTCAATTGCATTACGATATAACATTGTTTAAATTTGTGTTTTTGTTGGAATGTACAGTCAGTACCAAAAATTTAGATACCATGTGTTTATTTTACAAAGTTAGTACGACCTGTATACCATGTCTTACGATTTTTTTTGTGAGCAAATCATTTGTTATAGTAATTTTTTAAATTGAATATCGAATTAAGTAAGTGGTTTGCGGTTTTTTATCATTTAAACTATGGCAAATAACGGAGGTTCAGGAATGGTTTTGATTTTGATTTTGCGATTTAATGCTTTTGAATCGAGTTTGCCATGTTGTTGGTTGATAGGCCTATTGTTCAAGAAGGCGGTGGGACTTTAGTAGATTAGAGTTATGGTTGAATCATGGTTGAATTAAAAACATATTTTGCCCATTTTTACAAGAATACTCAACTTAAACACCTAGTACGACTTAAATATTCCACTCCTAGGCTTGTGAGATGTGAGGTTGTGGTGGCAGATATGGGTTGCATTATAATAATTATTTGTATTATTCTGATGAATTAATGCAAACACTTTGAGCAGCTGTTCATAAACATGTTAATACTAAGTGGCGTCGCGATTTCCCTTTACAGTTGCGTTATTTACCGTTATTTACCATAATATAAAAGATACAAAAACCGCAAACCAAAAATTAATTTAATAATTAATTAATAATTATTAATTATTATTAATTTAAACAATTACAATTGCTAATGATTAATTCGCAAACATTTTCGTAAGACGGTACAGGTCGTACTTAGTAAAATAAACACATAGTATCTGAATTTATTGTACTGACTGTACATTTCAACAAAAAAACAAATTTAACCGATTTCTTATCCCCCAATGACCATCTACATTCTACAATAATCAAACATACAATTTTTGTCTCAGCAAAATGCAAACGGAAATGCGATACTAAACTGGACTATAGGCAGTAATTTATATTTTTTACATCTACATGACCGTGAACCGATAATTAAACAAGCATTCATAGCGATACCTTTTGAATCCTCGTTATCAATCGATAACGAGGATCAATCGATAATATATCAACCGCAAACAACATCAAATTAATGATACTCATGCCAAATATCACTGCACTGCCTACTTGATTTCGTTATGACTTTTGTTTTCAGAATGAACAATATTGGTAAATGAGCACAACAAATGATTTTGTCGTCATCCTTACAGAATCTCGGTGTGACGTCTCCGCCGCGGCATTTCATGCGGCTGGCTTGGGGAGAGGTCAAAGGTCACGTGTTCTGAACTTGACCATTTTGAAAAAAATATATCTACGACTATTCATCTGATTTACAATGAAGATGAGTATTAAAATACAATTATTGGTGGCATTTCCGCCGCTGCATTGTTGCGGGAAACGGTTAGCGAGGTCAAAGGTCACGTGTTTTGCCCTCCATGTTGTCTAATCTATGTAATTATTGAATTAAATTGAAGAGAATTAAATTGAATTGAATCCACGATATGGATTGGAGCTGGGTATCGAAAGACACGTATTGACACCAGGAACTAAAATAGTGGCGTACGTAGTCGCGTCCCGACAATTCAAGTGGATGACCCTTTGCAGTGGTCAATTGGTCACGCTTGATTCACACTGATTTGTTAACAATTAACCATTTATAAGTGAATTACACTTTATGTTGGGAGCACAATATAGAGTTGGGTATCAAATGAGGAATTAAATTTTCAATTTTTATCGTGGGAAGCCTGTTATAGGGTGCAATTAGCCCCTCTTTAGGTGAACTAGGTATGTGCGGATCGGAAATTGTGAAGGGATGTCCGAGGGCTGTTTAAGAGGACTCAATCCCTTGTAAGCCTTAACGACAGAGGAAAACCTCGGAAAAAATCTTCAGTCAGGATTGCCGTCTCGACGGGATTCGAATCCCGGGACCTCCCGAATCAGAGTCGAGCGCTTATCGCTCGAGCCGACACTGTCGGTAATGAGGAATACGCCCCCATACAATGAGCGGTGCGGACGTCGAAGGTCACCCTTCGTTATATCTAGGTGCCCGTTAGGGCGCCGCAGCCAAGCCGCGGTGCGCTACACACTCAAGCACCTTATACACCAAGCAGAGTTGGGGTGATTTCGAGGTGTTACCCAGCCGTCATGTAACGTGATGTGAACTTGAAAACTATCACAATCG
This sequence comes from Sweltsa coloradensis, assembly GCA_024449915.1. Classification (NCBI taxonomy): domain Eukaryota; kingdom Metazoa; phylum Arthropoda; class Insecta; order Plecoptera; family Chloroperlidae; genus Sweltsa; species Sweltsa coloradensis. The sequence continues at coordinate 45,098 of JAMZAV010003049.1, forward strand.
AGGGGATTTAGGTACCTGACAACACATGCCAAATTTTATTGGGGTACGATTATTCCTTCTTGGTGAAAAAATGGCTTGAAACATGCTCAAAATCACTTTAAGGATGTTAGCTACTGCTACTGCTACTGCTACTGCTACTGCTACTGCTACTGCTACTGCTACTGCTACTGCTACTGCTACTGCTACTGCTAACATCTAATACGTCGGCCCGCGATTCTGACCAGACGGGTGGGACTACAATGTTCATATTTTACATGGACATTAAGGTTATAGAAATATAGTCTCTTTTGAAAAAAAAAGTTGAAAAAGTTTGTTGGAAGGCTTCCAAATAAGGGTTTTAAAATAAGCCTTAAACACTAGGCATACAATCAACAAGTAACCATAGTTACTTGACACTTGTTGACGGTATAAGCAGAGTTAGGCGGGAAAGTGCGATACGTTAACAAATGGCGGACATTTTAAATTTTGCTTCTATGTGTGAAACGAGAAAAGTTGTCATTATACTCTCATAAAACAAATCAGAAACCGTCCCTGGCCTAGGCCCAGATATAAAATTATTTATAATGCAAAGTGTAGGTCTAAAGTTCCATTTGGCTAAAGGACTAGTAAAATTCATACTTACATTACATGTTTGACAAGCCTAGCCAACCCTATGCCAGCAAACATTGTTCTGATATGAGCTTGCTCATCTGTTTGTTTACATAATTGCAACAATCAAATCATTTCATACAACTCGTCTTTCGATTGGCCCGCGTTTATGAAGGCACTGCCATCTAGAATAAATATAGAACTTTTTCGAGCTCTTTGCTATACGCAAATCTTTTTAAAGTGTTTGGATTTCGTGATACTCTTTCAACCATAGACATCCTATATAATTGGCTAGACCAGCAGTCGGTGGTCCACTTCCGGTACAATTAGAAGCCATCTTAAAATGACAGTTTACATGTTAATCAAATGGGAGCGATTTGTGGCCAAATAGTTCTCAAGATTGCCGCCAGGTTGACAGGTAAGGCATACTAGCCTTTAACATCAAATGGTTTCTAAATTCCCTTATGCAATCACTTCGTATTGTTTCCGTTTGTTTAATACCATGCTGCACAAGCCAAAACCATATCAAACAATCCAGTAAAATACTTTATTGCATTAAAAAAGCATCAATTAAAACGCCAAATCGACATCTTGAAATGGGCCGGTTGAGTCTTCACTTTGCTACGCTCGCGCCTGTGCGAGGTATAGGAGACTGCTATCTAGCCTACTATAGGGGTTTAATATCAATGCTTTCAACTCACAACCCATGACGTTTTCCACGATACCGTTCAAGAATACCAATTCCTTCGAAAACGAAAACGACTTCGTTTTCAAATTGCGTTTTCAACTCATCTCCCACGAACTCAAGAATTGGGGTCCAGTCCTTATACCGTCCGTTATACCATGGTTATACCACCTATACCCAGGATGTACATGAATCCGGTCTAGATATTTTACATCCTATACTTGTTACTGCTAATACCATAGAATTTAAATCAACTTTGATAAAAATATTATATTTTTACAAATATTTTGTAATGGAACTTGAAAAGTAATGAGATCACACACATAACAAAAACTTGTAGAAATACAGCCAACCTTACACACTCAAAGGAATGAGATCTAAAAAAAGGGCCAAGCTCATCTACCCTTCCACATAAACGTACAGTGTCCCATAACAGCATCCTCGAAAGCTTGGCAAAATAGAATTTGCATGTTATTACATTTAAATTAATTAGAAAAAAAGAACTTGGATAAACTATTACGTTAAATTAATAATCGCAATTCTATTTTGCCAAGCTTTTCGAGGATGCTGTTATGGGACACTGTACGTTTATGTGGAAGGGTAGATGAGCTTGGCCCTTTTTTTTAGATCTCATTCCTTTTGAGTGTGTAAGGTTTGGCTGTATTTCTACAAGTTTTTGTTATGTTTGTTCTCCCTTACAGTGAACTACTTCGGTTGGAGGGGGGGGGGGGGGTCCAAAATAGAGCACTCTTTCGGTTGGTGTTGGCCAACTTTTTAACACTGTTTTTTTCTTTCATTATAAACGACGAAAACCCACTTGAAAGAATTTATATTTTACAATTGCAGTTGCATATAATTAAAAAATGCACTCGCAAGTTTCAATTCATGTTGTTTTATAAACAAAAGTAAGTTACTTATAAGAAGCGATGAGATGATGCTGAGAAGTGAGAACTGAACACCGCCACCAAGACGAGGTTCATACTCACTGCAAGTAACCTTACAAAACAATAAAAAATCCTAAAAACAAAAATTACCGTCAAAACCTTTAACGTCGCTATTTTAAACGAAAGTCCTTTTGTGCCAAAAGTCCTTTATATTTAAAATAGCGACGTTAAAGGTTTTGTAGGTGGATTATTTAAGTCGAAAAGGTTGGTATAAGTTCGGAAGGATGCATTGCCTATCCAACATGGCCGTCAGCCTAATGTGCGTGTCTTTATGTATAACCTGTGTAAATTACTAATAAAGCAACTACATTGTTCAGATCAGTGAATATTTAAAAAAATTGTTCATAATTACTATTTCTATATTTATTTCATATTTACAGTAGTATTTCGTCGATTTTCTTGAAAAAAAAACAGTGTAAAAAAGTTGGCCAACACCAACCGAAAGAGTGCCCAAAATAGAATCGTCATGATTTTGCTGTTTTATTATATAAAAAAACTACAAAACCTTTTACTTTTCTATTTTTAGCGAAACTCTTTTTCGGTTGAAAGTCCTTTATAATTACGATAGAAACGTTTAAGGTTTTGTAGGTTTTGTATTTTAGTGAAAAACATGACGATTTTACTTTGCATAAATACATACAAAATATCAAGTATAGTCTTACCTGTCTCTTCTCGCCGCTTCAACAATGAGAATGGTCTCGCAGTCTCGCTCGTGTTGGGTGCAACAGTGGCCTAATGGAACAAGTTGCGTTTACTCTTCGGTCTTCACTACGCTCGAACGTTCAGAATATTAAACCACAAGTCCAACAACAGGTGGTATAACCAAAAACTAACAGGCTCTAATGGTAAGGTAACAAGAATCTGAAAGTATACTCTATAGACTGCACAGTGCACACACACCGCTTGCACATAGGCCGACGCTGTCTGGAAGGGAACGTGATAAGCTGAGCAACTCTCGGGGAGCACTGAACGGTCAGGTGATCGTTAGCTCATGCAGGTAGACACAACAACTGCCAGGCCGCTCGGTGACTTCATGGTTGTGATGTGGCGTATTAGTTCCGCAGAATATGCTGATGCATACACATTGCGATTTCACCTCATGGTGGTATTATATGGCATTTGTCTCCGTCGAAGAGTGTGCAGTGCTGATTATATTATTAATGAGTGCAGTGGCTGTAACCTTGCCCATAACATTTTCCGACAATCATTAAGAATATAAATAAATATTATTTGTTAGGCCTATTCTTAGTGAGACCAGGTTAAAATTTCGAATTGTATTCTGCAACATTAAAGTGCCCGTTCACTTGAAAAGTAGGTAAATTATAACATTATTCCTTTGCCGAAAAGTCTGTGTCGCATGTCATCCCATTCCTTTGCATGTCGATAGTAAACAATTGACACTTCTGCCTGACATTTGTTGAAATACAGTGAGAAATGAAAACAGGAAAGAAAATAACATTAGATTGCAGGAAGTTTGAAAATCGCTGTCTGGACAGTTCTTATTGAACAGAACATCTTCATTAATTTTATGATGCCATAATATTTAATATCTCACCTGTCATTTGACGAATTTCTATTCATCATCAGTAGTATAAGCATCTTATATTAAACCATCATCTGCATTTCTCAATTATTTTATCTAGTTGGGAAATACTCCCGTAGGTGTTATAACTATATTTATTTATTATATTTTATTTATTGGTTCACTCAAATACAGCATTGCTGCCATTTAACATTGAGGTATTAGGATATAATAAATTAAAAAGCGTATAATAAAAACAAAAAACGTAATTAAAACAGTAGAACATAAACATTTCAGCCAACATACAATATTGAAATCAATCCAAAAATTAAAGACAAAAAAGCTCATAATCGGCAATCGTCGGGAGACCGGGGTTCGATACCCAGCTGAGAGGGATTTTTTAGTTATTTCTGGAATGATTTTAATATCATCATTTGTATGTTGTGTAATTTACACAATTTATTGTAGAATGCCTAATCGGGTTTTAAGCTGCATTGTCTATTATTTTCGTGTATTTATCTGACATTGTGACATGTTTATATTTGGCTCAAAACACTTTCGTGCAGTGTAAAGAACCCGTTGTAAATGAGTTTTGGATTATTTTTTATTCGTTTATAGGGTGGCGGCTAAATACACTGACGTGTATCAGGCTATTACATACACGTTCTACTTGTCTTACACGAAGTTAAGAGAGATAACCAATTTGTTGGCTGCTGACGAACCATTATTGGGCGTCCACAAGGATCCAAATAAACAAATACATTAACAAAATTAGAAACTTAATAGTCTCGTTATATAAATGGTTTAACAAATGGTCGAAGCCTTGTCTGTTTGCCAGGCTAGGGCCAACTTTATTTACAATGTTAAATGCAAATTTAAAAACGCTCGATCGTCAAATCCAGCTTATTTCACATACAGAACTTACCGCTATTTTACCTGTTATTTTCAGCCAAAAAATCTGAATTAAAGCTGTTCAGAAAGGATGAGCGCGTGTCTCTATTAAAGCCGATTTTAAAATTTCAAATATTTTTTTCTTACACAAAATTGGGAAATTACTACAAATTAACTGTTCAGTGTCATATTTACGGTCAGTTAAATGAGAAAAATGAGAAGTATTTAGAAAATGTGTCTTGATAGAGGTACCAACTATGACACATTCTTTCTTAACATTTTGGTGTAATCCACAACCTGATAGGACAAATGATATAGAGCTTCCAAGTGATCCTGACTTTACCTCTGCGTTCTGCGTCAAAGCCTGGTTTTCTCAAGCTTATCAAACAGTCATAAGTCAAACAGGTATCAAATATTCCCGAAGAAAGTCCTGGAAGATGTCAGGCATGCACTGCTACTCGAGTTCCTAAAACCATACTATTCACATCCCAATAACTTTCCTGGATTTGTTGTGTGTTTTTGGATGGACTTGTAGATGTAGATAATCATATCATTACCTTAAGAGGCAAATAGCCTCGTTCTAGAATTTCAAGTGTCTCTGCTGGCTCGCCTACAACTGGCTCAACACTCAACCCACACCTCATAGACTAGATAAAGAGAGAGATAATTACTTTTTCAAACAACGAAATGTGATAGACATTTCTTTAATTATTACGATCAAAATAACCCTTTTTTTCTTTTACCGGCGTTTTTTTACGTGTGTTGACAATACACGTGATTGCCTTTTTTAAGATTACGTCAATTGTTGCGGACGTTGGTTCAAATCTTAAGTTAAAGTTTCACTCTACGCGTAAGCGACCTAAGTAAGCTGGCAAGTAGCAATGGTGTTTTACTTTGGTTAGGTTAAGAATTCGTTAGGTGACCTGTGGTTTGAAACATCAGAATAACAACCGCCAAGTTTCCAAACACGGTCGCGCGTCCATCATTGTTTCTTCCTAGATTCAAACAAATGAAATTATGAAATCATTATCTAATTTATTATACTAATAAACATGGGCTACACGTGGTTTAAGATTGTAAGTACTGTGATCGTTTTAATCGGAACCCACTTCTTGGCAGAGGTTGTGAACGACGCAAGTCAAGTGATCGATGGAGATGTATTGGATATTGAGAAGAGACTATGAGGAAAGTTTCAACAACTCGTTGAAAACTTGTAGTGCAATTCAATCTAGCGATGCAAAACCCCAGAGATGTTTGAAGAGAAAAGTATTTCTTTGAGATCTATTTACCTTCTCATGTCGGTACACTGCTTGTATAGATATAGATTTTGTCAGTATAAATACTTTTTACATTTTATATTCCACGCGTGTAAAAATGTTGAAACATGTTAATATATTTTCCTAGTATTTGAGTATCAATTTCAATTTATTTGTTAGAAGTGATTGAGGCAATTTGTAATTTAATAAATACATAGTATAAATAACTTGTTTTATTGGTTGAAAGTTTCATGATTATTTGATTGATTGTATGTATTAGTGCAGCTAGGGGCGGACTGGGAGGGGGTAGGGGCCCCGTACGAAAAGTATTTTAGGGGGCCTCCAAGAGGTCTGGGGTGAAGCCCCAGCCGCCGGAGGCGATATTTTTTTCGAATCATCTTATTCTCAAGACGGCTTTTAAAGCGATCTGAGGCAGTGTTGAATTCAGAATTTTATCCCGGGGGTATTATAAAGATACCAAGTACGGGGGGGGTGGGGAGCATTGCCCCCCAACAATAGCGCCGCAGGTGACAATTTTGAAAATCAGGTTTTTAGAGTGCGTTTGGTGCGTTTTAGATACAAGTTGTGGGCTGAATGCAATACCAAAATAATGTAGTTTTTGTGTGTTAATATTGTGTTGTGGACGCTAAAAGTTTCTAAATATCCGCTAGATTTCACGTTCAAACCGCTAGATTCATAAAACGGTCATTTTAGCAACGAAAACAAATAAAATATTTTCCAAACAGGGTGAAATACAAATTTTTTTAACGGGGCCCCATTAACTAGCTGGCGGGCCCGCCCGCCCACAGTTGCGGAACCTGTGGGCACCTAGTTCCGTCACTAAATATTTGTATATTATTTAGACACAACCCCTCAACGTCCCCCTCATGCACGAACCATTGTCAATGTTGACACTTGTGCATCGTCCTACTAGTGTGCTGTATGATGAGATAATTGGAGGAATTGGATTGCGTTCCCAAGAATATGTTATTGTGATGAGTTTCGAGGCAAAATACCATTGATGCTTACAGACACGATGAGAGTTTAAGAGGGAATGGGACACATTTGGCTGTTAGCAAATAGCTATTCGCTCGGCCAAGATGCATCCGACGTATATGAAACTTTGCAAATTTGTCAATAAAGCATCCATAGACAGCCCTGTGGTCATAGATTTTCCAAATCAGTCCGAAAAAAATCACGAATATGGTCAATTTTGGAGTTTTTAACAAAATCACAATTCGTGAAAACTAATTTAATTTTTATAAATTATTTTAAAACAAAATATAAAATAGTGTTACTGCAGAGCCCTATAATTTCACATTTGTGACATATGTTCAAAATTTCAGACACCTGTGGTGTCAGTTGGCCGAGCGAACAGCAATTTGCCTAAAACGCATGTCCTATACTCTCTTTTGAGCACCTGCACGTCAGTTCCAAGATCTAACATCCATAGAAAGCGACAAGTAGCCTTTTGTGGTAATATAAACATCTTCAAAGCAATATGTTCGTGCCTTTTTAAAAACGGCAAAGTGACATTTAAAAATGAAGGAATATATAGTGAATGTAGTCAATTTATTCCCGGGGGAGGGGGGGTCTTCGCCCTCCCGGGATTTTAGATGGATTCAACACTGATCTGAGGTATATTTAGAACGAATAGATGAAGTGACCTAGTCGTTAAATATTGTGGTCATATTTTTACCTCAGATGATATCACAATTTGATTTTGAAAACAGTACAACACATTCAATGAGAATATAAATTCTTATTGTCTTATTTTCCCAACATAATAACATGTGGATTTTTAAAACCATTTTATGTAAATGAGAGGTATAGTAGGGGGGAGGGGGGCAAGAGGTATCCCGTGCATCTTTCGTGGAAGAGTTTTGCGGTAAGTTGTATTCTATTAGGTAGTGGGATACAAGTTTTTTGCACTTTCCTTGCAGGTCATGCTATGCTGCAGAGGGCGTCGGGGGCGTCGCGACGCCCTTACACGTTTTTTAAGAGGGATGATTTTTTATCTCGTGTGCCTTTCGTGATAGAGTGTTGCGGTGAACTACATCTTATTAAGTAATAGCATACAATTTTTTTGCACCTATTTTGCAGGTCCTGGTACGCTTGAGAGGGCGTCGGGAGCGTCGCGACGCCCTATAACGTTTTTTAAGAGGGATGATTTTTTATCTCATGTGCCTTTCGTGATAAAGTATTGCGGTAAACTGTATTCTATTAAGTAATAGCAGACAAGGTTTTTGCCCCAACTTTGCAGGTCCTGGCACGCTTCAGAAGGCGTCCGGGGCGTCGCGACGCCCTAAAACGGTTTTTTTAAAAGAGGGATGAATTTTTATCTCGTGTACCTTTTGTGCTAGAGTATTGTTGTAAATTGTATTCTATTGAGAAATAGCATACACGTTTTTAGCACCTACCTAGCAGGTCCTGGTAGGCTTTAGAGGGCGTCGGAGGCGTCGCGGCGCCCCATAACGCTTTTTTAAAGGGATTAATTTTTATCTTATGTGCCTTTTATGATAGAGTATTGCGGTAAACTGTATTCTATTAAGTAATAGCAAAGAAGTTTTTAGAACCTACTTGCAGGTCCTGGTAGGCTTCAGAGGGCGTCAGGGGCGTCGCGACGCCCTTTAACGTTGATAAAGATGCATTATTGTTTAGCTCGTGTGCCTTTCGTGATAGAGTATTACGGTAGACTGTATCCTATTGAAAATAGCATACATAGTTTTTGAACTCACCTTGCAGGTAGCGTGTATTAATACAATGTTAAATTGGAGATTAACAATATCCATGCCATATAAGAAGTTGCTGCTTGGACAGTTTTCTATCAATGGTTGCATTAAATTTGTTTTGAATTGGCAACATCGTGATTATTTATGTATCAAAACTACTAATAAGTAAAGCTTTCCCATAATAAATAACTTCTCTGAATACGTTTAATCACATTTTGTTGTTAGTTAAATCGATTTTCATTTATAAAAGCAAGTTGGAAGTTGAACTAATTATAATGGCGGGGAAAACGAGTCATTACGTCACTATAAGAAGCTATTATTGAATTACCGAATTTACGACCAGGAAGGTAGCAACACAACACGAAGACAAAAACGCTCACACATTACAGGACTTATCCTTTGATTACGGGTATGCCACATAATTATATCAAACGTTTCGTCTCGAAATGCTGAAAACGTTCTTCCCGGTGTCCACTTTGACAGCCTTGACCGGAAGCACATAGTTTTTGTTGTTGTAGTTGTAGATGTCATTTACACATTTGTACATCTTTTCGATGGTATATTCTTCATTTTAAATAAAAAATGCGCTTTTCTTTTTTCTTTGGTTTAAGAGGGTATGCTGAGGCTAGAACGGAGGCGAGTTTAGGCGCTCAGTTTTCTGGCTTTTTCGGGTAAACGGTTTATAACTCCATTATCAAATTTCACACTAACTTTTATAAAGAATAAATCTATGTTTTCCATTATGCATATTCCTAAATTATTTCATTGATTTTGAATTAAAATTTAGTGAAATTACCAAAATTTACTCAATTTTGGTCAACTTCGGGAATTTATTCCAAGTGAACAGATTTTTTTAAACTCAAATTTGCATAATGGATAACAACGTATAAATCCATTTGAACGGGCAAGTCAATTTGGTTTTATCATAAGATAAACGGTTTGATGGGAATTTCCAGAATTGTAATCCATGTTTTGGATTTCCCATTTTTTCACGTTTTTGACTTATGTCTCGCAATGGATCTTTAAGGCTTAATTTGTGCAACCAATTACGGATATCAATATAAAAGTACTTTATTAACATCCATTCAAAATTTGGTAATGATATTACCAACCGTTCAGCAGAAATCATCAACACCTGTTTGCGCGCATTTGAGTTGGGCCAAGCTCAGCGTACCCTTTTAAGTCAGTATGCTTTATCTAGGGCAATGATCGTCGCCCGCAGCCAAGCGCATGCGACTGCTTAGGCGACGACGAACTCGCGGCCCTGTATACTGAGAGTTTTTTTTTAGCTATCTGCACACGCCGCCCCGAAAGATTTACAATCGTGAAACTCGGTATATGAGCTGATATGTGGTGACTACAAAAAAAATAAACCCGATCCGATAACCCGTTCTGTGTTAAAAAAGTGACTGAACATCGCTCTCTACCGGGAAAACGGCATATGCGATTTTGATGAAAATTGTAGGGGACGTTCGAAATCTCTGAACTTAGAGCTGATACGTTTTTGAGTACAACCTAAGAAATATTTCTCATGAATATCGTACTTTTAAGATTTTTTTAAAATTTTTAGTGCGATATTTTCGTGACATTTGGGCCGATTCTGACCAAACGGTTGGGGCTTCAACGTTCATATTTTACATGGACATTAAGGTCATGGTGCTGTAGTACCTTTTCAAAGAAAAAGTTGAAAAAGTTATCCAGAATCCATAGAAGTAATGGTTTAAATATGAGTTTTTGAGGTTATAACAATAATAGCGAGTAACTATAGAAATTTGACAACAATCACCGACAATGCGTTCATAAAATTCCCCATCAAGATCCCATCAAAATTATCTAGTAACAACACAGTTTGTATGGGATTGTTGATAAAGTTAGCTTCACCTGAAGTGAACGCAGATCGTTAAAAGTAAGTCATACCGGACCTAAATAAATAAATAAATAAATTGTATTTAGAGTCTACCCACTCAGTTATGTAACTGATTTTCAGTGGGGGACAGTAAATCAAAGCGACTAAGCCAACCCAGTAGGCCACGATGCAATCGACGAGTGAACGAAAACCAACCAAAGATCGATATTTGTAAAAGGAAATATAACAATCAGTGGTATGGACAGTGCGAACACACGCGAATCAACGCCAGAACCAACAAGGCCGATTCAGAACAACTCTGAATTTATTATGTGCTTCGTTGCTAGGACGGCTCCAAAGTCACCGTTTACAAAGACATGAACTGATGGACCTAACTCCTTATCAGAAGTTAAAAAACTTCTGACTTTGGCGGGAATCGAACCCTTGATCTTCTGCATTGGAAGCAGATACGCTAACAACAAGACCAACGAGCCACACGAGTCCAACGAGCCACACACAACACCTGTTTCCTTTCGCTTTAATTTGGCCAAAAAAGGAGTTTGTAGGGAGATAAAGCGTGGCTTAGAGGTCCCCTGTAAGCCCAGTCAACAATTTTTTGGTCCAAAAAGGACTTTCACCCGAAAAAAAACTCTTAAACCCTTACGAACACAACACCTTTTTCGGTCAAAAGTGGTCCGGTAATGCTCACTTTTACCCGCAGAAGTTGAAGAATTCTAGGACGAATTATTTATACTCGCATGAATTGTGCAAATTATGCGTGGAGAGCAGCTTGCGAGTGTGTGTGATGTTAAGCTAACTAGGAAACGCTCAGTTGGACGCGTTGATAAGCGAGCACGTGCTATAGCTAGACCCACATTGCACATTTTATTAAATTTTAAAATTTGCGACGTTCGCTGTCCACAGGGCCATGTTTCCAATAATGTCAAAGATGAACTAAAAATATTGGTATCTTAACCAAGAATGCCAAAATTAAACCTAAATACCCTAACACATGAGGAATTCTCAACTTATATATTAATGAGTAAAATAAAGAACTTCCCAAAAAATTTAAATAAAAAATCCCTATTTGGGTAAACCCGTATGTAAACCTTAACTTTGTGAATAAAATCCACCGCCATCTAGAGGACCTTGACTCCTGGGGAACACTATTTAAACACTTTGGTGACAAATAATACACTGCTCCCTCGAAAATATTTTGATTACTTCTAGGTGGCAGTGCATTAGAAACTTCGCGCGTCTTTTCGTTGCCATGGCAACGATACTTTTGTTATAATGTAATTTCCATCTACTATTTAGAGGAGCAAGAGGTATGATTTTATTTCCCGTGCAACTTTCGTGGAAGAGTTTTGCGGTAAGTTGTATTCTATTAGGTAGTAGGATACAAGTTTTTTGCACTTTCCTTGCAGGCCATGATATGCTGCAGAGGGCGTCGTGGGCGGCGCGACGCCCTAACACGTTTTTTAGAGGGATGATTTTTTATCTCGTGTGCCTTTCGTGATAGAGTGTTGCGGTAAACTATATTTTATTAAGTAAGAGCAAACAAATTTTTTTGCATCTATTTTGCAGGTCCTGGTATGCTTAAAAGGGCGTCGGGAGCGTCGCGACGCCCTATAACGTTTTTAAGAGGGAATTATTTTTTATCTCATGTGGCTTTCGTGATAGAGTATTGCGGTAAACTGTATTCCATCAAGTAAAGGCATACAAGGTTTTTGCATCTACGTTGCAGGTCCTGCCACGCTTCAGAGGGCGTCGGGGGCGTCGCGACGCCCTAAAACGGTTTTTTTGAAAAGAGGAATGAATTTTTATCTCGGGTACCTTTCGTGCTAGAGTGTTGCGGGGAATTGTATTCTATTACGAAATAGCATACAAGTTTTTAGCACCTACCTTGCAGGTCTTGGCACGCTTCAGAGGCGTCGGGGGCGTCACGACGCCCTATAACGCTTTTTAAAGGGGGATTATTTTTATCGCATGTCCCTTTTTGTGATACAGTATTGCGGCGAATTGTATTCTTTTAAAGTAATAGCATACAAGTTTTTAAAACCCTACCTTGCAGGTCCTGGTAGGCTTCAGAGGCGTCGGGGGCGTCGCGACGCCCTTTAACGTTGATAAAGATGCTTGATTTTTTATCACGTGTGCCTTTCGTGATAGAGTATTGCGGTAAACTGTATTCATTTAAGTAATATCATTCAAGTCTTTTGAACCTACCTTGCAGGTCCTGGTACGATTCAGAGGGCGTCGGGGCGTCGCGACGCCCATCACGTTTTTAGAGTGATGTTTTTTATCTCGGTACCTTTCGTGATAGAGTATTGCGGTAAACTACATTCTATTAAGTAAGAGCAAACAAATTTTTTGAACCTACTTTGCAGGTCCTGGTACGATTCAGAGGGCGTCGGGGGCGTCGCGACGCCCTATAATGGTTTTTTATAATAAAGATTATTTTTTTATCTCGTGTGCCTTTCATGATAGAGTATTTCGGTAAACTATATTCTATTAAGTAATAGCATACAAGTTTTTAGAACCTACCTTGCAGGTCCTGGTATGCTTGAAAGGGCGTCGGGGCGTCGCGACGCCCTAAAACGGTTTTCTGAAAAGAGTAATGAATTTTTTTTCTCGTTTACCTTTCGTGCTAGAATGTTGCGGTGAATTGTATTCTATTAAGTAATAGCATACAAGTTTTTAGAACCTACCTTGCAGGTCTTGGCACGCTTCAGAGGGCGTCGGGGGCGTCACGACGCCCTAAAACGTTGATAAAGATGCTTGATTTTTATCTTGTGTACCTTTCGTGATAGAGTATTGCGGTAATCTGTATTCTATTAAGTAATAGTTTTAGTGTTTTTATCACCTTCCTTGCTGGTCTTAGTTGCTGCAAGGACTCTTAAAAATCACTCTTAAAAAACGTTATAGGGCGACGCGACGCCCCGACGCCCTCTGAAGCGTACCAGGACCTGCAAGGTAGATGCAACAAACTTGAATGATATTACTAATTGAATACAGTTTAACCGCAATACTCTATCACGAAAGGTACACGTGATAAAAAATCAAGCATCTTTTTCATCATTAAATGCGTCGCGACGCCCCCGACGCCCTCTGAAGCGTACCAGGACCTGCAAAGTAGATGCAAAAAACTTGAATGATATTACTTAATTGAATACAGTTTACCGCAATACTCTATCACGAAAGGTACACGTGATAAAAATCAAGCATCTTTATCAACGTTAAAGGGCGTCGCGACGCCCCCGACGCCCTCTGAAGCCTACCAGGACCTGCAAGGTAGGTTCTAAAAACTTGTATGCTATTACTTAATAGAATACAATTCACCGCAATACTGTATCACAAAAGGCACATGCGATAAAAAATAATCCCTCTTTAAAAAAAGCGTTATAGGGCGTCGTGACGCCCCCGACGCCCTCTGAAGCGTGCCAAGACCTGCAAGGTAGGTGCTAAAAACTTGTATGCTATTTCTTAATAGAATACAATTCACCGCAACACTCTAGCACGAAAGGTACACGAGATAAAATTCATTCCTCTTTTCAGAAACCGTTTTAGGGCGTCGCGACGCCCCCGACGCCCTCTGAAGCGTGTCAGGACCTGCAAGGTTGGTGAAAAAACCTTGTATGTCATTACTTAATAGAATACAGTTTACCGCAATACTCTATCACGAAAGGCACATGAGATAAAAAATAATTCCTCTTAAAAACGTTATAGGGCGTCGCGACGCTCCCGACGCCCTTTCAAGCATACCAGGACCTGCAAAATAGGTGCAAAAAATTTGTTTGCTCTTACTTAATAAAATATAGTTTACCGCAACACTCTATCACGAAAGGCACACGAAGATAAAAAATCATCCCTCTTAAAAAACGGTAAGGGCGTCGCGACGCCCCCGACGCCCTCTGCAGCATAGCATGGCCTGCAAGGAAAGTGCAAAAAACTTGTATCCTACTACTTAATAGAATACAACTTACCGCAAAACTCTTCCACGAAAGATGCCACGGGATACCTGTTGCCCCCCTACTATACACTACTTATCGGATCAAAATAAAATTAACATATTCGTGGCCGGACGGACATTCTAAATGATTTGGCCACCTCAGATTTTGTCGCCGTTTAGTTTGAAAAAAAAACTTTCGATTAACTTTAATGTAACTTTTTAACTTTTTGAACGATTTTGCTACAAAACTAATGGCATTCAATCGAGAACAAGCTTGCGGATGGTCCAAATTTCAAATCGATCCGAGCCTCCGTTCGAACGTTATGGCGAGACATACAAACAAAAAAAAACAAACAAACAAACAAACAAAAAACAAAACCAGTGAAAATTGACGAAAATACAACAAATTGTAAAACCGTTAGCCAAGCCTGAGTAAAAATAACTTTCAGCCACCCAAAGCACTAATATAAACAATAAACAAGCTTGCTAAGTTCAAAAATGATTGATTACAAATAAAATTACAACAATGGCTTTGATTGAAGAAATTGTATTTCAAATCAAAAACTTGGCTCATGTAATAGTCTGAAAGCTTTTTTACATCTTGTATGTAAGTCTTAAACTTGTGTTTTTGTGAAGAATATTTATACAAAATATGAAGTATAGTCTTACCTGTCTCTTCTCGCCGCTTCAACAATGAGAATGGTCTCGCAGTCTCGCTCGTGTTCAGTGCAACAGTGGCCTAAGAGCCCAGGAGTGGAAGACTTTTACCCGGACAAAATTCCGAACAAGCTGAAAATTTGCACACATGTTCAGTTGATCATTCTAAAATCTAAACAATAGTTGAAAAGTCCCCTAAGCTCCGCCGCGTGCGTCTTGAGATACAGTGGCAAAAGGGCGTAAGTGCCAAAAATTTGTTATTTTCAATTTCAACCATTTTTTTTACACTAATATGTACAAATTGTTAAATATTTCTACGTAAGTAAAGTTAAAATCAGTCATAAGCTTCGACCCGTGCGTGGCAAAAGGGCGTAAGTGCCAAAAATATGATATTTTCAAAATTTCAATGCATTTTGACATACATATGTGCAACTGTAAATTATTATGTATTCATACAACGGAAACGTGAAATTGTTCCCTTTTCTTCGACCAGCGTGTCTTGACACATGGTGGCATAAGGGCGTAAGTGACAAAGATATGTTATTTTCAGTCTTAACAAACTGAGTGGCATTCATATATATGCAAATTATTAAGTATTCATACGAGATAAAAATAAACATCTTCCCCGAGCTTCGTTGCTGACGTCTTGATAAATGGTGGAAAAAGGGCGTACCTGACATCATAATTCTATATTCAACATAAAAAGTGCTTTTGACATTCAACTACGTTTATTGTAACACATGAATACCAAACAATGGACACTCAATGTAAAATCCACGCATGCTGACTGACAAGCTATGGCGAGCTTGTATGTAAAGAAACCATTAAAAAATTGTTGTAAGTAGCAGACTGGACATTACCAAACCTATAAAATAATATTCTCCAAGCATTCTCAAGTGGCTTGCATAGACGGATTTTAAAAGGGATTCGAGCACGAGCTGTGGACAACCTATCTTGTGATTGACTGTAGTATCACATCACGATAGATAGAGCATGAGCAAAGAAAGAATCAACATATTTCAATACCGATTTGATTTTTTAAATGTCCGAGTGGGAAACGAACGCTTGCATAGTGGACTGAATTGCATGTGCTGGGATGTTCACAGCTCCCGACTTGCTTTGAACGCTACAAAGTATGATACATTCCCTTGTTTGCCATCAAGCCTAGAGGGGATGGATGGATAGATCCATTAAATGTGCTGGTGGACTGGCAGCATATCAAATCTAGAGCTCACAGTACGCAGTTGCAAATGAAGTGCTACTGCTCAATGAAGTAAACGGAATGTACCACACAAAATCTATTGTGATAAAACGTTAAAAACATAAGGCAACTTAAATCTTAAAAACTTCTGCATACCCTATATTTAATTTACTAATTTACTTTTGGTAACTGCAGCTTAGTAATTCCTACCAGCTTGGTACAAGGCGGTCTCCTGTGTCCGTCAAACACAACTAAACACACTGAGCCGCATTATTCACAATCACAACATGAAACATGTATTTAGTATAGACTTCCTAGTATGGAAACAGGACGAGGTGGCGGCATCACTACACTACATGCAAAGTTTGACCACTATACCGGAAAATATATGTGTCGGCATGGTAGTTTAATGTATATGGGAGATTGAGCCCGCAACTCTGTGACAATAATATGTAATTTGTAGTTTAACACTGGGAAAACGCTAAAGTCCCGCCGCGTTGATGGATGAGCGTTTTTTTTGTAAGTTCTTTGTTTGCGTTTTTTGCGTTTGTTTGCACTTTTCCTTTGAAAGTGCTTTTTGAATGCATTGTAGGTGATTGTTGTCAAGTTTCTATTGTTTATTCTTAATAGGTATTATAAACCCAAAAAAACTCATATTAAAACCTTTATTTCTGTGGATTATGACAAACTTTTTCAACTTTTTCTTTCAAAAGGTACTACATCACCATAACCTTAATGTCCATGTGAAATCTGAACTTTTGTAGCCCCACCCGTTTGGACAGAATGGGCCCCAATGTGACGAAAATATCGCACTAAAAATTGAAAAACTAATATTAAAAAACCTTTATTTCTATAGATTCTAGCTAACTTTTTCAACTTTTTCTTTCAAAGATACTACATCACCATAATCTTAATGTCCAAGTGAAATATGAACGTTGTAGCCCCACCCGTTTGGTCAGAATCGGCCCCAAATGTGACGAAAATATCGCAAAAAAAATCGAAAAAAATCGTAAAAGTACGATATTCATGAGAAATTTTTCTTTGATTGTACCCAAAGCAATACACCTCTAAGTTCAGAGAAAACGAGGTCCCCTCAAATTTCATCAAGATCGCTTATGCCCTTTTGCCCGGAATCCTGCTAACAAACGACAAAATAAAAAAAAAAAAAAAAAAAACATTGGAGCTAAATTTTTTGGGGTCAGTGAAATTGAAGTTTTCGCTTCGCTCGCTACGCTCATCCAAAAAGAAGACTTCGTCGAACAGTGAAAGTCATCTTTGTGCCAAAAGCGTCCTTCAGATCACCATTATCCAAATAATGCTATTAAATAGTGTTGATGTTGCGGATAAACTTCAATGTGAGTTTATGCGCAGTTATGCTTTTTGTCAATGAAGAAAGGGACATGTAGTCTATCTTAACGCTTCACTATCGGTTTTATTCATTCACTTTTTTAGTACGACCAGGGTAACTGGACACCAATTTAATGTAAGCTAAGTGCCATGTTTGGGATTTATCTTGAGGATGATGACCTTTAAGTCTTCAATATGTTGCCGGCTGATAATCTGGCAAGCGTACAAGAAAATATTTTAAATTATATGACTGAATTATATAGTTTTGTGACTTACGCCATTTTGCCATCAGGCTATTATATCAAGAGTCACAGCTCATGATCTGTAGTGATGTGACACTACAGACAGCCAAGCCCAAGCTAGGTTGTCCACAGCTCCTGCTCGAATCACTTTCAAAATCCGTGTTATTATTTTTAACATGAGATGAGTTTTTCAAGCTTTGAATATGTTAAAACTTTCCAGCTAAAAACACACCAGATCTTCGTCAAACTATGTCGATGCATGCCGTTTGAGAATGTCGGGGTAAATATTTTATAAATTTGGCTATGTCCAATTTCTGCAACTTACAACGATTTTGTAATTGTTCTTTACATACAAGCTGGCTATAGCAAGTCAGTCAGCATGCATGGATTATACATTGAGTGTCCATTGTATGGTATTCATATGTTACAGTAAACGTAGTTGAATGTCAAAAGCTATTTTAATATTATATACTGAATTATGATGTCAATTACGCCCTTTTGCCACCATTTATCAAGACGCCAGCAACGAAGCTCGGGGAAGATGTTTACTTTTGTCTCGTACGAATCTTATATAATTTGCATATATATGAATATCAATAAGTTTGTTGAAACTAAAAATAACATATCTTTGTCACTTACGCCCTTATGCCACCATGTGTCAAGACACACTGGTCGAAGAAAAGGGAACAATTTCACGTTTCCGTTGTATGAATACATAATAATTTGCAGTTGCACATACATATGTCAAAATGTATTGAAATTATTGAAAATATCATATTTTTGGCACTTACGCCCTTTTGCCACTCATGAGTCGAAGCAAATGACTGATTTTTTATTTACTTTCGTAGAAATATTTAATAATTTGTAGATATTTGTGTAAAAAAAATGGTTGAAATTGAAAATAACAAATTTTTGGCACTTACGCCCTTTTGTCACTATATTTCAAGACGCACGCGGCGGAGCTTAGGGGACTTTTCAACTATTGTTTAGAATGATCAACTGAACATGTGTGAAAATTTTCAGCTTATTCGGAATTTTGTCCGGGTACACCATACAAAATTTTCTTCCACTCCTGGGCTAATGGAACAAGTTGCGTCTACTCTTCGGTCTTCGCTACGCTCGAACGTTCAGAATATAAAACTACAAGTCCCACTGCAAGTGGTAAAACCATACACTAGCACATGACTGTAACAACAATCTGTAATACTAGTACTGTGGCTGGTTGTGCTGTGTGTGTATGTATCACCGCTTCCACAATGCAAATTTGCCCTCAGCTTCCTGGAAGTATCTGCAGGAAACGTAATTAGATAGCTGCGATAGTCTTTGCTGCAACGATGCAACTTTCAGCAAACAAAAATGACCACTGTTTCAGTGGCGGATACAGGGGGAGCGGTGGGGCGATCGCCCCCCCCCTGATTCTTAAAAACCCCCCAAAAAAATATTTTATTATTTTATTGTGCAAACATGTGCGAACGGCATATATTACAATAGTATTAAGTATGTAAAAACGGTCACCTTCGAAATTATGATAATCACGTAGGGCGGTAGGGAGGAAGTGAAGTTGTGTGTGGAGTGAAGTTGGATTAGGATGTGGTTGTGCACGATCGGAACGTATCACCTACGTATAGGCATAAGCTAACCGCCTCGCTTTTGATGTCTGGGTGGCGAGTGCAAAATTGAACCGTGCTGTGCTGTAGACACAACATGCAAGTCCTAATTACGAAATTTTATCTCATTGTACCAATGTACCCAAGTGGTATGCCATATACATAGAACATAAGTTTTGTATCGTGTATTTGTATCCTTATTTAAAACTTCCAGTAAAAAACAATTTTCTTTTGTGTTGTCAGAAATCATCAGTCTGCCTCTGAAATGTGTCTGCATCAGTGTAATTCGATTTATTTAGTTGTCCTACTTTGTTAATCGTTTTTTAAACTGAATAGGCTAGACGTTTAATAAATAAATAAAATGATAAATTGAAATAAGCTGTTGCAATGTAGGCCAATGCTGTAAATTGTGAGCTCGACATGACGACAAAACAAATTGACGCACACAAACTACATTGTTTCGGCCATTGCATTCCGCCCACCACTTTTTTTCTAAAACGCACCAAATGCACTCTAAAACCCTGATTTTCAAAATAATTCGCGTGCGGCGCTATTATGGGGGCTCCGTCCCTTTCCCACGACTTACATTCACACGCGAATCGCCCCCCCATGATTATGTCCTAGATCCGCCACTGCCACTGTGGTGTTAGATCATAAGGCACATAGGCGCATGCAGGCAACCATTACAAGGCCACACGGTGACTTCATGATTGTGGCGTTGTTCCGCAGAAAATGACTACGACCGCACATTGCGATTGCATGATGACCATAACATTTCCAGACAATCATTGAGAATGGAAATTAATATTATTTTGTTTTTAGTGAACCTCTGTTAAAATTTAGAATTGTATTCTGAAATTCAACTGAAAAGTAAATGCTAACATCATTTCTCAAATAAATAATACATCAATCAATCAATCAATCTTAAGTCTGTGTCGTATATCATGCCGGCCATTTACTTTTCATGACGTTATAAAATAAACAGTTGGCACTTCTGCCAGACATTTTCTGGATCAGGAAAATTACTAGATTGCCAGGAAGTTTGAAATCGCTGTCTTGAAAGTGCTTATGAAAGGTCTTCATTTATTTTGTCATACCATAATAATTATCTCACCTGTCATTTGAACCAAACCTTATTCGTTATCAATAATATTAACAACTTACAATTACTTGTCAAAGTCCAACTCGCTACCTTCCCGTGGTTTGGCCTGTGAGTAGGGGAGGAGTGTATTCCCCAAAACTAAGGGCGAGCTCTGGCCGGTTGGGGTGCGTGTTGCAAAGAGAGCTCTCGCGCAACTTTTTATCACACCTTTCTTCATTCACACAGCCTTACTCATATTTATTTTCTTCTTTCAGCTTTTTCGTCTCTATCCTTGCCAGCCCTCTCTGCAACGAGCACTCCTCCGTTCCCACCCAGTTTAACCCATCCTATCCAACATCCTCACTCCATCCCATTTACCCCCCTCGGCTTCCCTTACGTTCCTGCCATTGGAAAAAAGAAAACATGGTGGTAATCCACAATTGAAAAAGAAAATTTGGAAGATTCCAATACAATTGATATGGGCACTGATAACTCTACTGTTGAGTGCCCTAAAACAACATTAACTAACTAACTAAATGTTTAAACCATCATGTGTATTTCTCAATTTACTTAATCGGGCAACACTTCCGTAGGTCTTGTGATGCCTGGATTGGTCTTATCTAGATGCTCTGCTTCCGTTGCAGAAGGTCCAAGGTTCGATTCCCTCCTTATAGTTAGAAGTTTTCTAACTTAAGATTTTCTTGGCTTAGAAATGTGTAAACGGTGACTTTGAAGCCGTAATAGCAACGAGGCACAAAATAAATTCCAAGGTTCGTCTGCTATATAATTTTATTGCCTTTACTATGTTCTGTTCTTTCTGGAATTATATTTTTAACAACTGGTAGCTAGTTCCATTTATATATGGGGCCTATATTAATAATAGGCGTAATTTTATTTTTAAAATTGACGCGTCAAAGCACAACTGTGAATGTATATACGCTCTATTCTGGAGCGTAGATTCAAAATATTATTGCTTTTTTTAAATAAAAACTTCTGAAAAAATGGAAAAATAAAAAAAGATCTATTTTGAGAGGTACTTGTTAGGTGGCCTGTGGTTTATAGATCAGAATGACAAACGCAAAGTTTCCAAACACTTGGCTCGGTCGCGCGTTCGTCAATGTTTCTTCCTAGACAAAAACAAATAAAATTATTGAAAATTATTTAATTTTTTTTACTAATACAAATAGGGTACACTGGTTTTCGATTTTAAGTACTGTGATAGTTTTAATCGAAACCCACTTCTAGGCAGAATTTTGTGAACGATGCAAGTCATGTGATCGATGGTATTGTCAACAACTCGTTTAAAACTTTTAGTGTAATCAAATCCAGCGATGCAAAACCCCAGAGATGTTTCAAGAGAAAAGTATTTCTTTGAGATCCATTTAGCTTCTCATGTCGTCGTAACACCACTTGTATAGATACTAGGAACACGCCAAAGTCGTTGTTAGACGAGTGAGTGAGCCATGTGCTGAGTACCCGGTAACATTCCCTTTCTTTCCCCTACCTACGGCCTCCCTAGCCTATCATACGCTAGAGTGGTGCATTATGTCCTTACAGTTGGCGCGTCCTTATACCAACCTATAATATTTATACCAGTATATTCAAACTTAAATGCAATTGTTCCCGGGTACTCAAGACATGACTCGCCCATTCGTCTAACAACGACTTTGGCGTTTTCCTAGTCTAGCGCCCTTAAACACCCGAAATGTGGGAGACCTGTGTTTAATCCCATGGCCGGGAAAGATTTTGTAATTTCTGGAAGGTATTTAAAAAATTATTGAACATGTTTTGAAATGCGTATTATAACGCAGTGTAGTCAATCATCTGTAACAATACTATGGAAAACATAGCCAGTACGAAATACGTGTAAAGATTGCAAGGTTTATTTTAATCTCCCAGGTCTATTAATTGGGGTAGGCCTACTTTGAGCAAACACTATTCGATACACCTTGGGCACTGCATTTTCACAGCCAGACAAATAACAATCAAAATTTATTTTTTCAAAAACAAAAACCATTGTCGTTAAAATGATTCCTACACTTTTGCTTCAATTTATTATTTCTTGTAGATTTAATTCGCAAAGGATCTAGCTGATTTTGTTGCCAGTTCTCAGTAAACTCGTACCGGATGTCTGTTTAAAATTTCAGCGCAATCTGTTCAGCGATTCGGCTAATTTTCTATGTACACACACACGCACTCACACACACACACACACAGAATCACAGAATAAGAGCCGATTTTCTTGAATGGTTTCTTCAGTCGCTTCGCTCCCTCACTTAATAGATTTTTCACAGCAACTCTTCCAATCTACATTGTTCAGAACAATATCAAATATACAAACAAAGTTACTTTCAAAGGTATTCAACAAAAGATAGATATAATATTTTGTTGACGCTCGTCTGCTTAAAAATAAATATTTTTAATTATATAAGCAGTCTCATTGAGCGACATGCCCCTACAGAGAATGTTAGTTATTGTCTGATTCTAATTAGCATTGTTTTTTTGTTGCAGGGTAAGGAGATGATACTCTATGCACGGTATTGAGTTCAGACCACGGAGAATTAGGACGTGAGTATGTTTACCATTACACCATCAGGTTCGTCCACATAGTGTGTGAGCCAAGCGTCTCATGAAATATTAATACAAACTCTGGCTGCTACCTACTATAAGTATAGGTTACGTCGAAACAAGAGAAATACTTAGCAATTATTGCAGTTGCAGCAAAGATGGTACGTTAATTTTAATCTGGGTGCCCATCAGGGCGCAGCATTCAAGCTGCTGTGCGCTATACACAGGCACCTTAGATACAGCAAGCAGAGTTGTGGTGATTTCGAGGTATACCCAGCCGTGATGAAACGTGATGTGAGCTTGAAAATATCAAAATTGGGGGGATTTAGGTACTTGAAAACACATGCCAAATTTGTTTGGGGTAAGAGCATTCCGTGTTTATTGGACTTGACGTGTTTTTTAATAAAAACATGACAAAAATAAAATATACAGTAGCACTAGATCACAAAAATTGGTGAGATGAGAAAGTTACGAGAAGTAGATTATTAACAACATCAATATACATAACGTTGAATTTGATCTAAATGCATTGGGACAAAACATATTTCCATTAGGTAACTACCCCAGGGGAACAAAAAACGTGGGTTTTAAAACGTAGTATTTTGGTCGGAAAGGTCGGACAGTGGTCATTCGTTTTTCAACTTAATTCCAACGTTGGCCAAACGTTGTTTTTGGTCGGAAACCATCGGTTGGTTTTAAGACGTTTTTCGACGTTGGCTTACCGTCGGTTTGAGGGTAAAACACGACCATTTACGGCTAGTGGTTTTATGGTCGGATGCCGAACGTCTTTTAAAGGGTTGGGATTTGTGTGCGTGCCGACATATTATAACGTTGGTTTTAAGACATTACCCGGGACTTTGGCCTCGACGTTGGTTTTTAGGTGCACATACCCAATGACGAAGTGTTGGTTTACCGACGGACGCCAACGTCAGTTTAGAGATTGGGAATTGTTTGTGTCTGCCAGATTGTGAGCGGCTAGTTTTAGAGACATTTGCCGACATTGATCTCAGTTTTTTTTGCGTTGCTAACTTTGGGTTATTTTGAACTCTCTTCAAAAATAAAACCCTTTTTGCAAGGACAGGTATGAAAAGAGGAAACTATAGCTGAAATTTATCTAGGATGCAGTGGAATAATAGTGTACTTTCAAACCTCGATCATCTGCTTTGTGGTGGAAACTTGCTTTGACCATTGCCCTATTGTTATCATGCAATTCTATTTAAATGCTTGATGCAGTTGTTTTGTGCAAATTGTCATACCGATACTAGCACTAAAGAAACGTATTTTCTTCACTAACATATAGTAAAAATACAAGTCATTACTTTTTTAATATGAATTTGGGGATCGTTGAAATAAAAAATATTACAAATCGTCTCATCATCCATAAAATTTTTTGTTACTGTTTTCTCGTTTGTATTTTAAAATGTGTGTTATGCATTACGAAATGGTATGATTTTTTACTATGCATGTCTCTAGTAGTGAACGGGCGATTATTTTGGTAATTTCAAAAACAAAATGTAACAAAGTACACAAATATACACAAAATAGCAGTGTAATTTATCGAATTTCGAAATAGTTACATTACAACAACAATGTTATAAGGCAACAATTTCTAAAACCATCATATTTCAATAGCATACTATTTTTTAATGGTAATTAAAATATGAATTAAATTAATCAAATTGTCTTATACGAGTAAAGTATAATATGCAACTAGTTGTCTTTGAATTTTAGTTGTGCTTCAAAGAGGTGATAGTGTGTTGTGACTACCTATTTTTTCGTTTAAAGGTTAATAATGATTTTTTGAAGAAATTGATGTGGCGATATCAACAGTAAACTATTAATATCCTTTCGAATAACTTAAGAATACATCAAAGTATTATTATAATACTATTCAAACCCGGTACTAGTTCATTAGAATACATTTAACAGAGTGAGATTCGTATAGATAAACCAAGTTCACGGGTCACACCAACAAATAAATATATCACACTAAAAGATTTCGGTTTTAATTATATTGTCGCAATCGCTTTCCAATATGCCCAACCAAAAATGCTCCTAACTCGTGTTTATTATTGCGCTGGGAATCATAAGGACTTCTCTCTGACCACGTTATTACCTGATATTTATCGTTTAGATAAAATCAATATTTATAAAAGTTACGACATGAAAAAATAAGCCACAACGTGAGCAAGCTGCCAAGCTAATTGCCAATCAGCCAATAATGTAATGAATAGTCAAATAACTGTTTTTTTATGATAGTTTTCCTTGAAGAAGCATTTGATTTTCATTTGTTACTTGCGTATTCACAATAAACATTTATGTAGGCTACATATTATTAAATAATAAAATGTATATTTGTTAAAAATACCTTAAAATAATATAATTTTTTTTATTTCATACGTACACAAATTTGTATTGTGGATAAAAGAAACAAATTTCGACTTTGTAAAGAATATTTCAACGGGTATTTGATTTAACACGAGATGGTGACAATTGCTGAGCGCCCGAGCAACCTAGCCAAGTACTGTAATAGACGCTTTAGCCTAGTCCACGCGGTATGGGACTTCAATGTTAATCGTTGAAAGTGCGCCGATTTGGTTAAAAGCAGCAACATTACTTTTCTTATAGGTAATTTTTCGCTGAATTCGAAAACCAATGTTGCCCAACAGTGACTTAAAAAAATTCAACCCTTAAATCCCATTTCTTTGGGAAATGTGTCGAATTTGTAGACATTTTGGGATCCTAGTTGGTGAACGTAATTTTGAAGATAAAAAATTTTTTGAAAATTGATTTTTGTCACCCAAAACAAATGTTTTAGAGTATGGTTAGTCCAAAAATTTGAGCTAAAATGGTTTAACTGGTTTGAAATTAGTTCAAACACAAAGAATAGCTGATACGTAGGGGCGTTTTATTAACCCTTTAACACTGTACAACATAGCATTGATGAGATAGGCTGTTTTAAAACTCGCTGAGCAGTTAACGTACACTCAGTTGAATAAGGTGCAAAGAAAAATCGAAAATTACTTAAAAAAATCTCTGTAGGAGAATTTTTAATACTAGTTGGTGATAGTTACTCTCGGAACTCTCGCCGGGTACTCCGGGGGACTATCCGCAAATTTGAGGCCGAACCTATAGGACAAATTGCAACAGAACGAATTTGGTATCATTGATTTAAACTAGGAAAACGCTAAAGTCCCGCCGCGTTGATGGATGAGCTTTTTAAAATTTTTAGTTTGCATGGGATATCTTTACTTTTGCAAGTTTTTTGTTTTGCTGCCCTACCGAGCCTACGCATTGTTAGCTGATTGTTGTCAATTTTCTTTTGTTACCTGTCAATTGGTATTATTTACTGTAAAAAACTTATATTAAAACCTTTATTTCTATAAATTCTGGCTAACTATTTTAAAATTTTTCTTTTAAAGGTACTACATCACCATAACCTTAATGTCCAGTATATATGAACGTTGTAGCCCACCAGTTTGGTCAGAATTGGCCCAAATGGGACGAAAATATCGCACAAAAAAATCAAAAAACTTATATTAAAAGCTTTATTTCTATGGATTCTGGCAACTTTTTCAACTTTTTCTTTCAAAAGGTACTACATCACCATAACTTAATTCCATGTATAATATGAAACGTTGTTTGCCCCACCCGTTTTGGGCAGAATTGGGCCCCAAAAGGTCACGAAAATATCGCACTAAAAAAACGAAAAAAATCGTAAAATTACGATATTCATGAGAAATATTTCTTCGATTGTACCCAAAAACAATACACCTCTAAGTAACAAAGACTACGAAGGTCCTGTCAAATTTTCATCAAGATTGGATATGCCGTTTGCCTGGTAGAGAGTTTTAAAAACAGACAAAAAACAAAAAAAAAAAAAACAAAAAAAAAAAACACCCGAGCTAAAATTTTTTGGGGGTCAGTTGAAATTGAAGTCTTCGCTTCGCTCATCCAAAAAAAAACACTTAATAACCCATAAAGAATCCCCTAAAATTCCCATATGGTGAGTGGGTCTAATCATCCCCTAAATGAAAATGTAATAAAATTTAATTTTTTAAAAATGTACTTTTAAAACTTAGTAAGCATGGTATGCAATCAAAGATTATTTAAGGGTCAATTCATCAATTCAATTGTTCAAAATTAATTCTGTGGTCAGCAGAGGTCAATGAAGGTCAAACTTTGTATTTCTCAGTATAATTTATTAAACGTTTTTCTATTGGCACAATAATGTTTGATGATTGTCTTATTGTTGTAAATATTAGTAAATAGCCATTTCTTGATAAGGTATAAGTCAATCATTGCAGAACGTAGTTCGCATCGCAGCTACAAAATTTGGGATTACCTTTATCAAACCCACACTTAAAATCCCTTTCTGAAGGTTTTGCATGGATTTCATATATCGCAAAATTTAGATAAAGGGGACCC